>JAODAC010035821.1:0-13239 GCA_027575185.1 Mimaenictus wilsoni
ATAGGCCAAATGTCCGCAAAGAAACTTAATTCCAAAAATTGAAACATGCCTCGTAAATATGCCAACGGTTCTCGACACATGCGATCCATCCTTGCTCCTCGGATCCACACCTCTCCCTTATTACTCGTGCTAATTGACTTCTGAGGTAATATCGCAGTATGTTGGTCTGTGGTTGATTGTCTATAACTGTCTATAGCACTTACCACCCAATAGGCTCATTCCCCAAATCTATACTCTTGATATATTATAGTCCCCCCCCCCCCCCCGATTACATGAAACTTATAGCCAGTATTATATCTGCTGTTCCTAATCTTTCCCTGCATCTCCTGATCCTGCACCTGATATTTTAAGGGTGAACACATTCATTCAGCATCCTATCTAACCACCTCTCCCACCATTCAACTGCTTTACCCAATCCTTCCCCTAACAAAAGACTCTCACAACATTTCAATTTAAATATAATCTAGGAGTTAAGTGAATTTGCAAACACCTATTCATTTAAATTTTCTTCTAAAAATATGTCTTGGTTGAAATTATGTTAAGAGATCTTCTTTTTCTCTTATATTACTATCAATAACTGAAGTGCGACAATCTTAAAACCATCACTTTACACTCCGCTGAAATAAACTCGAGCCGACATGGCTCGCATACGACAGGCACTTGCCGGTGTAAACATTGAAAGCGAGCTGAACAAAACTAGTCAGCCATATACGGTGAGCGGGACAGGACATTTGTTTGATACGTTCGCGTCGTTTCGTCACAATTTAACGCGACACTTTAACCGCGCGCCGGTCCGCAACCAGGCGTGGATTTTAAAGTAGCCACACGGTCGGGTCGCGTGCACTTGCCTCGCACGTCTGCAATCCAATCGCATCCAATCTTCTCGCGGGATGAGATGCTGCGCAGAAACCCGTTCTGGATTTTTAGCACAATGACCGGTTGCTGCAGAAACTGGACGTCGTCGGCGCGCAACGCTGCGCGGCTATCAAAAACACATCGAAATCCACCCGAACTTGCCGAAGAAGTTTCTCTTCTCAGGCGTTATGAAATTTTTGGGCATGGACCGACATGACACACTCCCGGTTGACGATTGCGTGGGCCCGCATGGCGAGAATCAATGAACGTATTGAAGACAATCGATGACGATATGGGCTGTACCGCTGATTGAAAAATGCACGCGTTGTATTACGCCCACGCTTTGTTAGTATGTATTTATTTATGGAAATGTGCGGATTAATAAATTCCCAACGATGTGCGTTGTGCGTGTGGAGATCACTTCTTCCGGCATTGATGTCGCGCCTCGGGTCAGAGGTGATCAAGCAGGTGAGAGCATGTCAACACATTTTCGACGAGATGCCGCCTCAATTTCACGCGCTGCATTCCAAACACTTCCCATTTTTCCTAATAATAAGCTACATAAACCATAATAACTTTGTCAATTTCACACCATACGAACTTCATCATCATAAACTGAAACTTATTTCACGGATTATTATCATTAAATGCTAGGATTTAAGGAGTAGTTTTGCACTACGTGAGCTTAAAAACATTAGCAATTTTTAAATTAAGTCATTAAATATTAATAGCTTTAATTAGATTCTAGTCCTCACGACCTGGGAAATTTATAAGAAGCACAAGTAATTTGCTGCAACTATTTCTAGAGTACTGTGATCTGAAACCACGTTTTGCATGCGCTAGTTTGAGTCACATTTCTTGGTAAATAGTAGGTTATAAAATGAAAGCATAAATCACCCAATCATCATGTGCAAAAAATATCAAGCGCACTAAAAGCTGTCATTAATGCCCACGATTATATATGATCGAAGCGGAATAATGGAATATCTCTGTTTGCGTTTTATTTTAATGAACAGATTTGGCTCAACATCTGATGTTGCAGACCGTTCCATTCGAATTGGTTTCTATGGATGTTAATCCGCCTGTCATTCGCACACGTGACAGTTATTAAAGTGCATAGATACATAAAAACTCAATTCAAGGAAGGCAAAAAAATCACTGGCAGCTTTAACACATGATAGCTAATGATCGGCCTTTATAAATAGATAGAATAGATGTTATTTAATTTTTGTGTTTGTTTAATGCAAACTATTCTTCGTGTCTCTTTATATATTTCTGTATGATATGGTAAGAGTATGCAGAAACAGCTGATTTTATAATTAAGTTTGTCATCGGTAGGGGGCAATGCGCTGCAAATACCCTGGGTTCCACTTCAATAGTTTCAGCAAACGTCGAGGAAATCCAGTCCCGTTTTGTATGTGATCCACTCTTTTTTATTATCTCTTCTCAGTGTAATTTTCTCTTGGATAAGTTGCTTCACAATAGTCACATTCTCCCATCCTGCTTTCAGCCAGTGTCCTACATACAACAGAAAGCAACTTAATAAGATACAAACACAGGAAATTCATCAGAGGAAATATGCAGAGACTGCGTATTCCAGCTGTGGTTGCGCAAGCTTCCTTCTAAAGTCACTCAGAAACCCCCAAAATCCGTCACAACAGTTTTTGCTTTTATTTCCAATTTAGATGTATATCTTTTAACATGGGTGGATTTCGTTGTGCTGTCGCATGTTGCAATAATTCCAGTGATATCACGATATCAATGAATCCTTCTTGGGTTCCGCCGTGACTCTGATTTGCAGACTTCATATTAACGTGTGACTACTGGCTCTATTAGTGGATGATTGTGGTCCCATTTTCAGCTCCAAGATGACGTGGAATTGGAGGACATTGGACATGGATCAGCTTCACGGATATCGACAACTGCCCTAATTTCGGCGTCCATAGAAAGTCATAACAAACGTTATATTATGAATAGGCTGACTCAAACCAATTGAGACTCCCTAATCGAATTAATTAAATTCCTTAATCTATTAAAGCAAGTGTGAAGGGTGGCATAGACCAACTGTAATTACAGAATCGAAAGTAAACTATATAATAATAATGATTATATTGTAATTTATATCATTTTACTGTTATGTTATTGTAATTAAATGATTATTTTAAATACGTGGATTATATGTATCTGCAACTTATCATAAATGCTATAATTTATCGAAATGTATACGTGTATATGCGTATATGTATGTATATGTGTATATGGTGATTTGAAACTTTTACTTTCGTCGCGTATTCGCGGCGAACAACGAACGGATGTCAGTGATGTTTCGTGGAAAAATCAAAATCATTGATTTTATCAGTCCTTCCCCCCGAAGAGTATCACTTCTTCCTTTCTGATTATCCAGACTTCCTTCATACTTTGATTTTGACTTACAATTAGACTTCTTCTTCTGACTACCCGCATCCATATCTCTAGCCTGTAATTTTGCCAAATGATTGCTGTCCAGTTAGACGGAATTAATTAGTTGAGGATAATCTCACGTAATTTGAATTTCCACTTTTGGAAGATTTTATTGTCATATTGTCATGATAATATAATCTTTCAAAAGTATTTTTGGGATACAGGTACTACCTACTTTTGTATTGTCATGGTCCATTTTAATCCGACCCTGCAGCCGAAATATTATCTCATAATTGTTTTGTGCGAGCCTAATGCACATTAATATATGCGGAATCTGGAGGCCATCGATGCAATAAAAACAGGTATTATTCCGCCGGACAGAGACTCAGCCGCTAATGAATAGCATCTAATCAAAACATTTTTACAACTATTAATAAACAACCGTTTTTAGTACCCACCTCAAAGCATCGCAAAAACGATCCCATGGCGTCTCCACAACACATACAGTTATTAATTGATTTTTATGATAATAATGATTTGTGTCGCTAATATCAATTATTACTATGAAGTATACACATGTACCCATTATCGCAATTTAACACGACAAAACGTATATTAAGCAATTTATTTATTACCATTAATAATTAATGAATTCTATTACTATAAACCAGAAACAATTATTGCTAATAAAAATATCTATATCTAAAACTTGTATGTAACAATTATAAGTAGTCAATATGTCGATAGATAAGATAATTCAATTAAAATCGATGATACGAGATCTTCTGTCAGTAGAGAATTTGCAAACTATGCTGTAGTTACACATGTTTAAAAAAGAAACAAGTAAATGACGTAATTAATCTTCCTGTGCGGGTACCATCCAATCAGCGACCATCAAATCAAGTGTTTAATTTTAATAATTTCTACATCAGCAAGCACTTACACAGACGGCGCGAGAATTTAAATAAAATGCGTATAAATTTGCACGCGAAAGATTTGCGGCGCAACAAAAATATGCAACGGAGAAGATGGGCTATCATCTTCTGCCTTGCCTATTTTTGTTGGTCTATGACGGAAAATTTCCAGCGTCCTTTTAATTCGCAAGATGCTTTGAATGTGTTACGGTGCGTTTAGTCATTCGATAAGTCATTTTAATTTTATGTAAATTGTACGTTTATCTGGCGGAGATTTTCAGTAGTAAATATGCATTAATGTCGACATCAAAAGGAAATTGATTGGTTTCTTGGAAACTGAAATCAGGAAGAAGCATTTATAAGTAGTGCAATATCATCAACTTGTTCATTTTATATTTTATCACATTAAGATTTAAACCAGATGAGTAGCCAGATGAGTTTTTAAATGTAGACGATTGTAGTCGATGGTAGCAAAAAACAGTTTGCAGTTATTATTCCCTCTTCTTCTCTGCATAGCTAAAATCGTTGAAGTTTTCATTTCTATTCTGTAATTGTAGTGGGCTAGTTGGCAATGTCGAAGTTTACCAAGTTGGTATCTCAGGTTCAAATCCTGGCGGTGAAGCTATCCTCCTCCCTATTCGCTTCGACAAGCATATTAGCACATATACTTGTCAGACATTTACCTCATCTTAGGCCAGGCCTGGCCAAGGTAGGTTACTAACCCAAAGGGAATTAACATTCTCGTCGATTCACAAGCAATGATATGCTATTAGTCTATCCCCGCCAGTGACCATGCGTGTTCTTATCCACATATGTTATCATACCGTGATATCTAGAAATTTGATTAGTACGGTTACTTGTTACGTGCACTTGATCGTCAGAACTCATAGAAAGAATATTTTGGAAGGGAGGCTCAATGTTGTTAAAAAAACCTTTCAACTATTTCTATGTCAGAAGCAAGTACACCTAGAAAATAAAAAATAGCGTTTAAATTTGTCCTTTGTCCTACAGAAACCAAGTTTTTCTAGTTCATTTAATGACTGTAGTATGGTGACTCACGGGACGTCCATAAAAACATTCCAAATATCATTTTCCAGTTTATAATCTTCAATAAATACTGGAATATTCACATTATACCAACCTCATTTGCTTATGTTTTCCATATAAATTTAAAAATTCGATTTTCAAATATCACTTCTCCAATTTTCTCTCTCTTATTTCATTATCTCTAAGATATTAATGTTAGTGCTACTGAAACTTTTATTGGCATATTATACACATACACATACTCCTTCCTAAACCTTAAATAAACACACAAAAACCAAAAATAAAAAATAGAAATAAAAATAACAACTGCAATATGCACATGACTGCTCTAAACTGTACTCCTCCTTCTTTCCTAACACCCTCCGTATCCATTCTATCTCTTTCCCTGTCTCACACAACCATTCAGCAGGTGCCCTTGGGTCCTTTCTTTCTGTTTCTCCCATCATCTCCATTGGTTCGCATTCCCTCACCAAATGATCCCATGTGTCCCACCCTCCATTTCACATAACACACCTCCTATATTCCTCTGGCATCCATATATTCCTTCCTCTTTCCTCGGATCCGCATCTTGCCCTTGCTATTAACCATTTTTCTTCATCCCTCAAATTTCTTCTCATAACATATTGCGGAACCTTCCCGATTACCTGCCACTCCTTATAGCCAGGATTATATGTGCTGACCCTAACCTTTCTCTGCCTCTCCTGCTCCTATACATTCCATTTTATGCTCCTACACATTTCTTCCATTGGCATACCTTCATTTAGCATCCTCTCTAACCACCTCTCCGACCACCCAACTGTTGCAAGTGCGTTACGCCGTCGCTCTCTCCATCTGTTCGTCACGCATATCACGTACCTTCTTCTCATATCGAATCACTGCCTGATTCCTGCATCACGATGTTGCTGAGGGGATCCTTTCTAGTCCGATTATATCCTTTATGACTCTCATGTGCTCTCTCTCCAGGACTTCTAGAGTTTCATACCCCCAGGCTTCCACTCCATGCATTATTAAAGGCAGAACACACGCGTCCCATATCCGCATAGTCATCACCCAGTTTCCACCCCACAACTTCCCCCATTTCCCTTGATCATTGCCCAAGCTTTTCTGACCTTCTCCTGTACACATCCTATATGTTCAACCCATGAGCCTGTATAGTTTACCATGACACCTAGATATTTGAATATGCCCACCCTCTCGATACTTTTTCCCTTCCAAGATAATCCTTCACTCCTTCTCCGTCCACCTGGTCTCCTACCCTCCATCCATTTGGTCTTCGCAACATTTACAGTCAATCCCTTTCTGTCCTTGTAACCTTTAAGCCGTAACACAGCCTGCATACCTTGTCGATCCTCTGCCATGAGAACTACATCGTTGGCATAAGCTAGCATCCACAGTTTCCTCCGTTCCATAACAATCCCTCCATCCTGGCCCATCTTCAAGATCTGCTCCATTTCACTCGTGTAGATGTTAAAAAGCAGAGGGCTCATCGGACACCCCTGTCCAAGCCCATTACCGATATTGATTACCCCCGATGTTTCTCCCCGCACCTTTGCGATAACATTCGTCTGCCCATACATGTCTACCACGAAACTGACAATGTGCTCACTTATTCCCCGCCTCTGTAAGCATTCCACCAGTTTTTATTGTTAGTGTTCCACTATTCATCATTCCTCTCTAAGAATGTCCTTTAAAAACTAGAGTAATCACTTTTCGGTTTACTGAAAAGTGCTATTATTCAACTTTTATTAAGTTATCTCCGCAATATAAAAAGTATATATATATTTTTAGCTCACAATTCTCTTCAATCTTTCAAACACTTGGCAACGATGTTTGCAAATATTTGCAGAACATAAAATAAATAAAAAAACAAATTTAAACGCTCAATTTGTCACTAGCGGCAAACCTTGTGCAATGTTACTTAAAATGTTACGCGAATTTATACGCGGTGTTCTAATGCGCACCATTATGAAGTCGTTAAAAACCACCTACGCCGATTTCGCAAGCGTGCATGAGATCAACATGCGTCGTCGAATTGAATATTTTGCCTGTGCACTGTCAAATAACTGTAATTAGATTTGTTAGTTTAATCAATTTATGCGTTTCGACACGACATGATGCTTGCCCACATCGTAGGTACATCGTGTACCTGTGCATCTCGGTCACGGTGGGGGAGTACAAGTTATCTCATAATTTTATAGTTGCTTAGCGTTGTAGCTTATGGGCAAGTATGGATTAGTGAAAGTAGCTTTCTCGCAAGATCTGCCGAAACGTTGAAGATTCACATCTCAAACGCCTCGCAATCGCAACGTACGGTTTCATCCGCTGCCGCGCGGCACGCCGCTTAATTTAACATGAAGTCAGGTCTCATGGTAGAAGAAGAAGAAGACGACGAAAAAAAAACGGCAAACAATTTATTGTTTGTGCTTAAGCGCGGCCAACAACATCGACGGTGTAGGACAGAAATTGGTAGGTTGGTAGGAAGATAATGCATTGGACACACAAATAATTATGATGAATTCGACGATTTTCAATTCGTAGAAGCCCAAATTGGGCTCCTGAATTATTGGTATATAAATTACTTTAAATGACTGTGGGATAATTCAATTGAAATCCGATCAGAAATATTAATTTTAATGGGGAAAGTTTGTTTTTGATAAAAGTTTGTTGATTGATTAAAAAACATTATTTATCTATATTGACAGCGCCAATCGTATTTTTATGAGATATTTATGATCTTTTTAAAAATTTAAAACGTAAGGAACCATTTCAGAGTAGTCAGAACAATACTTGCAGTAACTTTTGATTTATTTGAACTTCAATTTCTAGCCTATTCAATTTAGCCTATCTAAATTTAGCCAATCTAGCCTATTTCAAAGTATCTGGTAATTCAGAGGATAATCTGCATGACTTTTTAATACTTAACGTTAGCAAAATTTAGAATTCTAAAATTTTCCTTCAAAGTATGCAATAGTATACTTTATTCAGTTACTTATCCGGTAACCATGCTAGTAAATCCCCAAACAATCTTTTGCCACGACAAAGAATACCAATTTCCTTATCACTAACAAAAATAGAGGAAAAATGCACACCTTCTCACAGATAACATCAGAATAAACACCTGCCTTGTATACTCATATTTAGAGAATCCAACATGATTCTGAAGCAATTACATTTTTTACAATTACAGTTTTCTGCAATTACATTGGTGCCATCCCCAATAATCGATCCACTAATCCAAAACTTCCGTAAAGACTACACTGTCTAAATCCTTTAATGTCATCATATAGCATGCTTTATGTCATCCATATATTATTAAAGCTTACAGCTTAAGTCAGTTTCGGGAAAATGGAGTACACTCGAAGAAAGTTCTGAGCGGAACTTTGCCAGAAAAGACATCAGACCAAAGCTCTACTGAGAAACAGGGGAGTTATAATAATAATAGCTATATTACACGGTATATGTTAACAATAAAAAACCTAGACAGTGGTGTCTTAACGGAAGTTTAGGATTAATGGATCGACTATTGGGGATGGTAAAACCGTAATTGTAAAAATAATAGAGTGATCAAATCTCCCTCTATGAAGAACTGATTTATAACGAATTGTCTTTTTTTCCTCTATATTCTTATTTATTTTGCTTTAATGCAAGATATATTATTTCTTTCATGGACCGAAAGACTATGTAGTCGATAATCTGATGCTTTTTTGCAATACACTTTATTGTTATTATTATTAAAGAAGTGTTTTATTAATCAATTCTTCGAGTGATGTAAACGGTGATCTACAGGTTTCTATTTAATAAACATTTGTAATATTTGTTAAATATACGTTCGTCCAATAACCTACAAAAGAACAAAGAACGTAAACCGATATTTTCTTTGAAATAACAGTTGAAATATTAGAAAGCATACATGTTTTAACAAATCATTCATTATTCATAATCAATTCTGAATATTTGTACTATTTATATTACGAATTTCAAGCGAAATAACAAATAATTATACCAGGCAAGAACTATTTCCTAACCATTTTATGTGAACCACAACTTTTTCCATGCTTCTTATTGCTAATTGCTGCAATACTTAATTGGTTAAAATCGGTAATTGTACCTGTAATTTCGGCGTAATTAAATAAGCAAATTCCAGCGCATTACGTTCGGCGTTTGACCTGCAAATTATACCATATAAGCAAACAAATAGAAATGCAAAATTGATAGCAATCAAGGCATACCACAGCGCAGCGTACGGTGGCAGCTCCCGCCGTTTAAGAAGTCTTAACTTAAGCGCGCGCATACAGACACAACCTGCAGGCTGGCATTGTGCCCTGGGACGGGCAGGCCCACAGCCTGCAAACAGATTTACGATATCGAAGTAAATACAATAACGCAATAAAAGGTTTACGTGCTTTGTGTTTTTCGCTGCGCGACGTTTAGACAACCAACCTGCCGCAACCCAACCAACACGCGACTATGATATCGTTACGTAAGCGCTACCGAAGTGGATAGCGGACGCAAAACGGCGCGAAAAAATCCCATCGGCGCATGGAGGATAGGCGAAGGTGTAATGCGCATAATGGCAGGCATAGAATAGATTAATCGTGATATCGACATGTGCTTTCTATCGTAAATTAAGCATGGCGCGGCTCCACAGCCGCTGTTGGTATCTCAATTAAACAACCAACTACCGAGTTGGACACGCTGCCGGCGCATACGGCGGGCGCAAAAGTCTCATGACCTAGCCTCTCGGCCGGCAGTTTAAGTAACCCGCCATGATGTTATCTGACCGAGTGGAGTGCTCAGCATCGGCGTCCGATGCCGCATAAACTATCGGCATACATTTACAGAGCGCTTATCATGTGTGTGCCGCGCGCTGACACGCGCACGACTCATCAGAAGACCGCTATATTTATGCCTGCCAACCTTCCAGACAAGCCAACCTCACTTCAATGCTACGTATACATAGTTATGCAACTTATGGGGCATGCAGAAAAAGTTGCCTATCTTGTTAGCATAAGGTGTAGTTTGTTGTCCTACGCTTGATTTAGATTCAAGAACTTCTTCTCATAGTCATTCATTATTTCAAGCGTTTTCCCCTCACTTCAACACTATCAATTATGCAGCTCACAGTACATAGGATTTTTAGTTAATTTGCGAAGATGTATTGGTGACATGATCGATGACTGATCATCAATCATCATAACTCCCCATCTATGTAGCCTTTTCCTGTTTCCTGTTGGTATCCCTGAGTACTTACTTTCCCTGGAGACTTCCTTCATCGAAGCTTCGCAGAGTCATGTATGTGCCCCTCATAAATCCTGATAACAGATTTCTCTCCTCTTCTGGAAACATCGTGTGTTCCAACTGCACTGCATGGAAGGGAAGATACAAAGAACCAACAAAAGTTAAATCTAGTGTAGTAGCCCAGCTGGTAAGAGCACGCTGCTTACCACACATGGGGTTCCAGGTTTAAATCCTGGTCGAGACAATAACACCTCTACTCGCTCCGGCAACCACGTTAACATCTGTGATTGTCGTTATAGAAGTCTTCTTCACCTTGGGCGAGGCTAGCAACCTACCCAAAGGGAATTAATATGCTTATAGTTACCCAGAAGTAATTCTGGAAGAATGACAAGCCATAGGCTTATGCCCGGTCAGCGATAAGACGGGTGAACGAAGAAGAAGAAGAAGACAAATCTGGATGGTTCCAGGAAAGTAGGGACAACTGATATGACTACCTCTGATAGGGAGAGATCTCACAATCTCAGTTTTCATGTCTACAAGGGACAAACACTACCGTAATAAAACCACCTTAACATTTCTGTTTTAGTATAACTATTCAAAAGCCTCTTTTGTAGGTAACAGAACCAACATCTTAAGACTTCTTCAGATCAATACACATTCTAATCTGAATACAGCAATATTTCTTTCTGCCAACCTCCATTGTGAACGAGTTTAACTTGGCGTTATCGCTACACATGCAGAGTTGTGCAACCCACCATACATGCACAAAAAGTTGCCTAGCTAACACATTTATACCGTGCCGATTATTGTACTTGCTTGGAGCGGACCATTATTACAGATAATCGGCAATAAATAATGGCATCAAGTTGCATAAATGAAGGCGTTGTATCTTTAAGTACCCTTAGATACAGGGTTACCAACAAAATATAGAACGTTTTCTCAGAAATTTAAATGAATCCTTGTTTGTCAAAAGTGAAAAAAGAGATTTCCTTTTGGAAGCTATAGAAGATCTTATATAACGTGTGACATTTCGCGAAATAAAGGTAGTCCCAAAGTAAAAGTCTACTTCATTGTGTAGTTGTGTAGTTCGGAACAGTTGGCAACCATAAATTTGGCAAACGAAATCGGCGTGAACGTAAATAATGTGCGCCGGCGTATGCGTGTTCGAGAATGCACCAAAGCGCAGTGGAAATCGCAAAATGTTCACACATGCGCGTGTTTAGCGCGAAATTCGCCAGTTTGTTACCCGTATTTAATAATAAATGATAGCATTATTGTTATTTATTGTGAAAACATTAGCGGGATCGCGCGCACTGCTAAATACTAAACGTGCGCGCCATTAGACGGCGCGCACAATTTTGCAATTTTCACTTGATTTATCCGCGACTGGTGCATGGAGATTTGCTCCGCTGACAGCTTCATTTATATTCGATTTGGTGCGCGAGAACCCAATCAAACCTTTTCCTTTCTCATACCATAAATATATCCATAATTTGTTAGACGAATCCAGTAGAAATTAGCAAAAATTCGGTTGTTATTAGATTATTTTGACGGTAATAAAATCAAAAGTCAATCGTGAATTTGGTTTTATTGGTCGAGCGATGCGTGCCAGTTCCAGTGTCTGCTTATCGCACGCAATAAATCTGATCAGATCATAATAAACTGATAGAGAAAGTACTGTTTTATAATTATGTGCAAGATTCATGATTGTGGTATTATAAAAAGTTTGGTTTCTAATGGTTTAAGATGCTGAGGATAAAACGTTACATATGAGTTGGCCATAGTTAGATAAGTGCAAGAAGAGGAAACTGTCAGAATGCCCTGAGCATGTCTGAAATCCAAGAATGTACGGGTTCCATTAATTCTGGAAATTTTATGACTTCCTTAATCAGTCTCTAAGTGATAACCAATTTAATAGTTCATTACTTTAATAGATTAAGCTATGGTTTTGACGGATACGGAGTTAAAATCGGAGCCAACTTCTACATATTTCAGACAAGGATTAGATCACTGTTCTAGAACTGAAAACCTGTGAATTCTACTAGAGAATATTTAAAAGACATAGACAATCTTGATCTCTCCACAAATATATAATTTTAAATTGTAGGTAACAGATTCAAGTTATTTGGGTTCTTAGGTTTATGAATTTTTTTTTTCTGGACATTGCAGTTGCTCGAGCAAGTTCGCTGGCTGGGTATCCGAGCAATAGCATCCGAGCTTATTGTCAGTTCATCAAGGGGTAAAATACCTGGTAGCCTATGTCTTCGATTAAAAGCATTTTCACTTGGCATTAAACTTGAAGGTTCATTTTTGCAAAGCCTACGATTGTTGCCCTGTGGGTTTCCTACTCACATTTTATTTTTGGTAAGTTGAATACCTTAGGGATTATGATTATTGTTTATAATCAAACGGTAAATTACTGATAAAAAGGCTAGTGATTAGGGAATTACTTGCTCTAGAGTTGCAGTGCCCGACTACCCAAACTGCTTCTTTCAGTAGCCACCACTGACAATGTTCTTGCAGTAAAACTATGAATCTTGAACCACTTAAGGGATTGTACCTAAGGGGACTATCACACCGGTGCGGTGGGGTCGCCTCGCTTCGTTGAGCTTCGAATTTCGAGTCCCGATGAGTTTATACAGCGAGCGCGCTTCGGCTTCGCAATTCGGTGGCACCTACCCGTCGGCATGTGTAGTAGTCATGTATTCATGTGTTGCGAACAGCAACATCAACCCGCGAATTAACGCGAATCTTTTATTTTTAGCAGGATTCGTGGACTACCCGT
>JAODAC010035832.1:0-13226 GCA_027575185.1 Mimaenictus wilsoni
AGATCCAATATCAACAGCACAACAATAACAACAACATCACATTTACAATCGCAATAACATGTAAACAAAAATAAAAAATGAACGATAAAAATGTATTCCAGGCTGAAGGACCCAGTTAGGTCGATGGCCAGGTCTCCGGACCAAATAACATTATTATTATTTTTCTTGCTTTAGTCTTTTACTTTAATATGATAAAATTACCCGAATACTTTCTAAGTAATTCATTTATAGTGTTTTAAAAGCCAACATTTTATAGAAACCTCCTTTACAAATTCAATAAGGGTTTATCTCCCTTATGAAATCTGGCTGTTAGATGCGACAAACATCAAATTGATGCTTATTTCGTGTACTTTCGCATGGTATAAACATTTGCCTGATTATTTGCATTAATTTGTATTCACTTCAATGTACTTTTTTATATCTTGTCAAAAATCGAAATTCCCACTAAAATAATTCGAAAAATGAAAATTTATACTATATGAAAGCACATAAAATAAAGATCATTTTCATATATGTTGCATATTCATCCCAGATCCGATAAGATTGAAAACTCCGTAATGAAGTTGCAAACAAAGTTTTCATAAAATATTTTCTTAAACGCCAGAAATGACAGACTTATCATGGACGGATTGAGATAATTATGATATCCTATTAAAGTAGAAGAGGTAAGAAACAGTTTACCGTTTGCTTCATGAAGATAGCTTGAATATCTATTCTGCTCTGCGTAACGGGATTGACCGGGAAAAATAAAAAAGTAGAAAAACGCTAAGGCTTAAATTAAAATGTACCCAAAATATCCTGTCCCTAACGAAAGACATATAAAAATAAGAAAAATTGAAATCACTCTTTCAGTTTCAGAGATTTACGTCTCCAAGGCAAGGCAAGTTAAAATTAACAGTTTTCAGCTAGAAAAGTTGCAAACAGTTTAAAAACTGAAAAAAAAAATCGACCAAAATCCAATTAAGCCCAGTATTAATTGGAATGATTTGAAGCCCAATCAAATTCCGAAGGTTGCCACATGCAAAAAATTCATCGACATACAGTCGATCTGCTTTTATTGACTGGCTCCAGCCATTTATGCTGTAATTCCCCGCATTTTGTCCGCGGCGCAAAGTTATAGATAGATGACGTACGGATTCAGGCCATGCTTTATCATTTTCCGTTCTATCCATTCGCCTACCCTCCTGAGGCTGGGGGACATTGGCAATATAATTTCACACACACACACACACACACACACACACACATCTTCACATGTGTACCTACAGAGTGCACGCCAATAAAAAATAAAAATATTGAGCGTTCTAGAGCAATGCAAGCCACTGCTTTTAGGTGAGTAGATGCTAGGGGGACGCGGTAAAATCTATAATGCATTTTGCCATCAATAACCGCAGGATAATAGGTGGGCGGGTTTGCTGTGGCGTCGATGAATCTGGTGGTTTTGTCCCTGCCGGGTGGTTAGTTTGAAAGTGCACAAAAACGAACGCAAGCCTTGCAGTCGCACTCGGCGGTGCCAACCCCGGGAAAAGGAAGATTTATCTCTGGCGCTAGATTTTCATAAATTTCGAAAGTGTGGACGTTTAATGCCACCCCTTACGAGGATGTTTAGCTAAAGAATTTTGCTGCATTCGGTTGACATTGCGTGAATTTATTATTCGTTGCATTTCTTAAATCTGTCAATCTGTTAAGGGCGTAGGAAAGCTATTTCTTTGTATACGTGGTTGTCTACACTGCATAAAGACGTATTTATATCTTTTTTTAAATAAAATTTAAAGTATTCTCGGTTGATTTTTTACATTACCTACGTTATTATATTATGTAAAATAGGTAACAATGAGATTTCATGACACCGACATTTGACATACAAACTTTGTGGAGTTCAAAGCATCCCCTATACTGAAACACTGACCGCTTCCAGTTATACCAAAATTATCCCATTCTCCTGACTCCTCCCCACGCAGGGGATTATTATTTAATTAGTATATAATTAATAGCTCAACTCCCGTGTATCGCCGAAGCTTTTAAGTGCTTTTCCAGCCTTGAGTGCTGAGCATCAAAAACCCTTCAACATGCCTGAAAATTCCTGAATTTAATGAATTAATGGCCGACGGCGGGAAAATCAAGCCTTCACAACGTATTCCCGCGCTCTGTCCAAATTCCCATCAGCCTATTATGATATAATACGATTTAATATTGTTGTATAATGATTAATACTTTCATACCTTCCTCATGACAAACTTAGTTGCAGTCAGGACTCGCGAGGAAATCCAACTGTCTTGCCTCTTCATTTTAATGATTGATGAACAACGGAATAATTACACAACGACTGCAAAACTTGTAACTTTAAAGTTCATCATTATAATTACAATAAAAGTCATCATAAAGCCGTCGAGCTAAAATACTATTTTAACCTTGCGGTGGAAAATTCAGCGATGTTGCAGTAGACAATTCGTAATTCGCAAAGGCGCAAGAAATTTTCTATCAACTGCCTGCCGAAAACAACTTGCCAAACTTTTAATTAATGCAACATTGTTGTCGCCACGATAAAAACATTGCAATTAATTTCCGCATCGATTGAATATTGAATAGAATGTTAATTTATAAAGTTTTAACGAACTTGTGGAACATGCAGTATGGCATGCAGTATGATTTTGTTGCTGCTGTGTGTATAATGTATCCGCGAGCAACATCATCGCTGTACCACCTGGTTGTCAGCGGCTTTTGACAGCTTTTTGCTTGTAGGCATGTTGAGCATGTTTCACTCTAGTTTGATCCTTTGTGCGTTTGCAGTCTTGCCATTCGCATCGTGAACGTTTTCGGTTTTTATATGCGTCGTTTTACCGGTTTGTCTCACTACCATTGCCGTTTTGTGAGAGGGAAATTCAACCCCAAAGATGCACGAGGGGAAAGTCCTTGGATATCTTTGATTCGCGTTCAATCTTCTTCTTTGTACCCGCATTTTCCCGATTGAAGTCAGAGGCAAAAAATAATGCTAGAGGCGCTGGCACGCCGAATCGCAAAGCACGCACGTTCGATAATTTCGTTTTCGTTGTGAGCCGACTATAACGACATTAATTCCCTTTTTGTTTCAGGCAGCATACGGAGCCGGCATTCTCTAGACAAAAAAAAGGAAGTGATGTAAGAATAGAAGTAACTTCACTAACTATCGATTGTCGCCTCAAGAAAATTCCGGAAGATAAACACGTCTAATTTCCAACAACTCCGCACAAACAAAAAAATATTAATATAAATATACCTAATTTTGCCTCTCCAGTAAATATTTCTATTTACGGTTTCTATTTCTACATTTTCAATTACCTTAGAACTAATACTAACTAATAGAAAATAAGAATTTTAATTAAAACTTTCGTAAAATTTAATAACAAACTTACCGCTTTTATTTCACCTTTGTGCAACTTTTTTACTTCCTCTAAGGAGAATGGTGAGTGAAAAAATATTCGGTTGTTTTTGGGATGCGAAAAGAACGAAAAAACAAAGGGCGCAAATATAAATTGTGCGCCTTGTGTCTCACAATATAGCGTGAACAACCAAGCAGCATATTTCAAACGTTAACTACCGCCGCCAACGCGAGCACAAACATACAAATGCATTTTTAAAGTTAATTTGATAAAGAAAAGCCTCTGCTCACTAAGTCCCGGCTATATTCATAAATAAATTCTAGTACAAGCACAACAAGGTTGTGAAAAAATAATTTGCACTACTTCGAGAACTATTTATACGCATAGAGCAATAATTTCACTTGTTGAAAATCAACAAATGCAAATTGCATACGACCTGGTGCCTTCACTTTTCCTAAATTCACGAAAATATACTCCATCTGTAATTATCTTTGTTCCTTGTGATAAGTTTGATGTTATCTCCGAACGTACGATGTTTTTTAGGATAAAAATAATATATACCTAAGTATAAAAATAACAACAGGGAAAAGCCAAATAACACATAAAAAACCTGGAAAACATTTTTGGGTGGAAATGTGCCAGCAACAAAAAAGAAGGTAAAACACCCCCCGACAAATGTAAAAGCCATGTAGAATCGTATATAGCGTATTTCAAGGTAGGCACCGCATTTTTAGGAAAATAAGTAAAATTGAAACAACACGGTACGCAATGTGAAAATATGTTAAGGTTGTTTGGATGTTGGTGGAGGCGCCGGGATGCCAATGCTGTTGCTGAGAGTTATGCCTGTGGGAATATTCAATTTTCAGTTTTACGGACTTTTCCGGATTTTCCTCACTATTGCATGTTTTGTATAGTAACTTCCCTGCTACAATATGTGGTAAACTATTGGATTCCAAGTAATACTAATGTTTTTAACGGCTGATATATTTTTTTCTTGTATTTCTTCAGCTAAATTTTCTTTTAAATGTATATTACGAACACACATGAACACACTGTATAATAGAATCTGGCAGAAACCGGAAGCTACCCAAAGTACGAGAGTTCTTTAAACTTCTTTAATAAAATTTCCACTTCTAAATTTCAGCATCCAGCGAGCCTTTTTCCAATTTAATTCCAGCGCTATTCGAGTATGCGGTGTGTGTGCACACGTCCCGAGGCCGCTGAGCATTGGCGAAGGCGGGAAGTTGGAAGTAGGAAGACGTAAGCGTAAATGCCTAGCACCACTATGCGCCGCCATAGCTGCACACTCTATCGCCGAGTATTATTCGCGACAATGCAGGTCGTTCGCATTAGAATAGAGTTTTGTCGTTTCGTTCGCGAGTTAATTAAAAAGTGGCGGTCGCGCAGAACGCCAATGCCCATAATGAGATAACGAGATAACGACTTAATTTACCCCCGGCACAGGTTTACACAGCGCCAAACTTTCTGGAGGACGATATTCAACTCATCCGACCTCAATTTCTACCTCGACATTGCTCTTCCTGAATACACATATTCGAAAACATGTTACGTTGGAATATAGATTCAAGTGAAGAATAAAGATTAAAGTTTAGGTTGTGACGTCAGTGGTGGTTTGAGAGGGCTTGGCATAGGTGGCGCTTACCGTGCGGTTGCCAACGTTGCGAATTTTGCAATTCAAATACGACGTCTTGCCGACAAGCGCCGTGACGTTTTTCGAAGCCCCCTTCTCGAAGTACGGCCCACGATTGATGATGAGCGGCTCCAGCTCGCTGCCGTCGGCGTCCAACACACCGCCACCGCCGCTATCCTCATCGCTGAACCCCTTCGGACTGCTCCAGCCTGCAAAAATAACGCACACTCATAATCGTGTCGCCCTCAAAACAATTAAAATTAATCTCTTTGCGTATGCGCTGAGCAAATAGCGTGCACGCTCACCGCGATAATACGATTATTATTTAATTTTATTCCCCCATTATAAACATGAAGGTGGTCATGCACACAAAGATCCCATAACGTACGTGTTAAAACTCTTGTAATTTTTTTCTCTGCAAAAATTTCATACGCCGGATTATCATCTTTTATTCATATTTAAGCGCATTAAACGTGTTATTGCAGGTTAACTGTAACAATAACTGAGAGAGTGAACAAATGTACGAGAAGAAAAATGCGGTATAAAAATACGGATATTAGTCCCAAATGCTACGTTTTCGAATGCGTGCGCACTGCATGTTGCGAACAAAGCGTCGCGACGCGCACACAAAAAAAACTCGCTGCTGCCCGCGAAAAACACGCTGATATAAACAAATAGGATTTATGAGGGTTGTAAATAAGTGAAAAACGCGCACATTTCGCGACGGACGCGCGAGATAAAGCGGCGCGCCTCTAGGGCTTTAATAAATTTCGTATTACTGCCAGCGAAGCGAGTCGAACATGTGATGCGCAACACAATTTTGTCGTACGTAAAGGAAATTTTAAAACTCGGACGGGCGTAAAATCGGATTGTTTCGATCACAGGGTCAAAAACCATATAACATTTTAATGCGAAATTAAATTATATGACGCATTTTTATCCTGTTTCAAGTATTTGATGTACGAGTTTCAAACAAGTTTTTATGAAAATCCATTTTTATGAAAAAATATTCAGATACAGTAATATTAAAAATATAGATCACAAAAAATATGAAAAACACAAAATTGAATTAAGGACACAATTGAAAGACATTGTCAGTTGAATAGACATATAATTTAGTAATACTCAAAATAAAACTAACAACAAATCCACGTCGATACGTTTATATCACTTCGTTGGTCAGCTGCACAAAAAATTTTAATTTCATGATTTTGAACAGTTTCAAGTTTAATGTGTATATATCGCTAGAAAATTCGACATAAAAATACGAATAAATAATTTTCTCAGTGGTGTACGCATAATGGTAAAATAATATTGACAGAAAAAGGGGTTTAAAGTTAATTAAACCAAAGAAGAATCTTTTTGTGAGTTGCTCAGCTACATACACTCGACTTTCATCAAAAACCGAAAAGAAAAATAATTTTGTATAGTTTATAAATCTAGCTTGAATATGACGTCGAGTATTAAAAAAAAACTGTTATAATGTGATACTTTTATACGATTTTAAATTAAAACTGCACAATTTTCATGAAAATTCGAAATAAAAATAAGAAGATAATATATAAATATATATTTTATCAATATAGAAATAACGTCATATTCTAGAGAATTTAATTACCTACAAAATGCGCCATCACTCAACTACATCGACTCAGTAGAATTTTCTTAATCGTGCACGCAAAATGAAAAACATATGAAGCAAATTTTTGAGTTGCTCTATGGATCACACATGAATATAAATTAAAAAAAAAATGACAAAACATATTATGAAAACCAAATATTGAAGTTTAGACAAAATTGATGTAAGAAATAAAGACATTTCCAGTTGAATGCAAACAGAATCAATTAATACTCAAAATAAAAGCTACAACAAACAACAGGGTGAAAAGATAGCGAAAACCGCACGACACGCCAACAAATAGAGATTGATCGATCGACTTGTTTGTCTCACATTACGTATCAGCCCCGATTTGCCGCCCCGAATGCCTTCCCCCGCTTGGCCTTGCTGCCAACGTTGTGGGTGATCGTATGCCCGCCTATTCGAAGAGCCCATCGACATCGAGAGTAATCCGAGCGAAGGCGCATACCCGGCGATTATGCGCTGCTTTGGTGTGCGCATGGATGTCTATCCGTCCATCAGCGCCGCAGGGCACCCGCATCACTAGCCGCCACAATCAGGACGCGCCGGATGAGAGATCCCTCCCGAACATCCCTAAAAGACCGAACACTCCGCCAGTGCGAGGAACACACACACGTGGTATTAGGATCGTCGCTTTTTGAGTCGCGTCAACAAACACGTTATTACTTGCCGATACTCTGACCTTATTGAAATAGACGACATGCGGCCCATTTTCAGCGTGAAACTTTTTGACTCTGCCGCTAACTTTCCAGCAAAGGGGGGAGAAATTGAAAACAATATTCGCAAGTTGCGAGATAAGTAAGGCGGACGTCGGAGGGGTGAATGTCGGAAGAGAATGGTTATTGAAGAGGGAAAGATTGGAAAAAGTTTGTTTAGGTTTAGCAGGGGACAATAACAACACAGGTGAAAGTTGAGAGAAAAAGTTGAGGTTATTAGGGGTCGGTCTATATGGAGATGAAGATTATTAAGGGTTAAATGGGATGAAATTATAATTAAGTTTCAAACTGTTTGGTAGAATTAGTTTTGGTATGGAATGTTAAATCAGAGAAGCCTTATGGGAGTCTAGTAATTCAAGGGGATTTTAGGTAATCACTAGTTTGATTATACTGTCAACAGGTATTAAATATTTTTCTTCTTACATCATTGGAAGAATAAGAAACTAATTATTGTCTTATATTTTAGAGTCTAATTGTTTTTTGAAGTACTTGTAATACTCTAAATACTCTAAATATTACAATAATGTAAAAGTAAGAATAATTATTAAAAAAGAGTGTGAAAAGAAAAACCAGATCAAAAAGGACATGATCTTTCACGTTTTTCTTTCTCATGTACTATAACTTAAGATGCATTGAATTTTTAATGATAATTGAATGCATAATTCAGAAACACATTCTAATTTTCTTACATTAAAATCAATTTGAACGTACAGAATAGATGGCTATACTTATATCGCCTCGTTTTATGAGTTGCTCAGTTGCGTACACTCTAACAGACTTGGTTTTAATAGGAAATGAAAAAGCGAATACTTTTTACAAAGCTTATAAAGCTGCTTTGAATATGACGTAGATAATTTTCAGTAAACTGTTATAATTGTTCACTCTTTTACAGCTGTAACTTTAAAATGCATTTTTTGAATGAAAGTTCGATTTAGAAAATACCCAAAAATATGTAAATATAAATTTCCTCACAAATAAATGACGTCATATTCTTGGGAATTTAATTGTTTATAAAATGAGCCTTGACTCAACCAAATCGGTTCAGTAGTGTTTTCTCAATCATGTACGCAAAGTTGAAAAATTGTATTGGCAGGTTTAATGTGGGATAAACATAAGATTTCTGTTTTTTAGTTACTCAACTTCGATCAGTTTACCATCCTTAATGTTGATTGGAAATGAATAACCAAAATATTTGTAATCTGTAAAAATATATTTTTTTCCAAACGCAATTGACGTCATATTGTAGAATATTTAAAATGACCTTATATTTAACAAAATCGGTTTAATAAAATGTGCTAAATCGTGTTCGCAAAATTGAAAAATAAAAACAGTATATATTTTGATATAGCAGCTATCGTCATAACATTTGAACGTAATATTTTTGGATCGTTAAGCTATCGCTTCTGACTATTTCCAATACATCATTTTATGAAGTGGGAATTAAACAGTGTACACACTGAAGTCGAAATGCTAAAGTTTTGACATGTTAACCAACGTAAAATAAGATATTTCCATTTATAAGACTGGATACGTTAGCTAACAAACAATTTAATTCCGTTTAGAACGCCTCGGAAATTACACGCGGCCTTTCATTGCTCCCAGCGTGCGATCCGAGCGACGTCTTGCCGTAATTCACCTTAATTCACCTCCAGCGGAAACACCTCACCGTATCTACGCACAACATGACCTCTCCCATCAAAACAGCCCCAGCCGCCCAGCATTCAAATGAAGCACTACTCTTCCCTAGCTAAACGCGTTAATCCTGCAAGCACTCAAAAGCTTTATGTGCGCATACACATACGCACGCTCCAAGGTGAGCTTGAGCAAGAGGTAAGCAATTGCTCAAATTGCTTACCTTACCTTCCCAAGCACCATCGTCATCACACCCAAATGCTGTAGCTACAAGTGTGTGGCGAGCAAGCACACACTCGTACACCAATTAGAACCTCCCAAGCGTGGAATGAGCAAAGGCATCTACGAGTTTTACGTGTTCCACCCTCGTCGCGGCCGCACCGTGTAAAGTGTTTTGAGTACCTGGCATATCTGAAGAAGCACTAAAGTATCTCCAATATAGATGAGTCCTGGATTATAGGAAAGTGTCAACTTTCTGGTGGCTGCGAATCTCGTGTTTGATATCTAACGCTACGCGTGATAAATCCTGCGCGGCAAAGTTATAACTATCATTAATGTCTCTAATGCGTGACAGTCGTGTTCAGGTAGCTTCGCTAAGCAAATAGAAACTTTCGGTCGTAAGCGTGGCTGCAAGTTGTGTGATTCGGTGCGAAGTTTGTCGTTTCATTTGAATTTGCAACGTGTCTTGAAAAGTTGGTAGTAAATAAACGTGTGAAATTAGTCTACTCTTCACATTTTCGTAATATGGATATCTGTGAACAGATTTTATAGGGAAAATGTGAAAAAAAAATCATAACAGTGTTTTTTAAATTTATTATTTAAATTTTCTTTAAATTTCACAAAATTCCTTCATTGAAGGGGGTAGAGCTAATTTACGAGGATACACATAAGTGCCACGGTTCTGGTCTCAGATACTATAATCCAACATTTGAATTTTTTGTTGATAATTTATAGCTTAATTCATAATTCATAAGTTTTTTTTTTTCCAATTGTATACGCAAAATAGAAAAACAGTGTTGCCATAAAACCCGCTTAAAGTTGGGCAAACATAAGAAAGCTTTTTTGAGTTTCTCTGCTGCGTACCCTCTAGCGTCCTTAATTTTGATCAGAAACAAAAATCCAACAACTATTTAGAAAGTTTATAAAAGTAGCTTGGATATGACGTGGAGTGTTTTTAAGAAAAGGTTTTAATTGCATGTTTTATACAGTTTTAATTAGAAGTTCAACTGTCGCATGAAATTTCGTCACAAAAAAAACACGAAAAAATGTGTAAATATATGCATCTTCCAAAAAGTTCCAATTCCAATTCCAATTGACGTCATATTCTTGAGAATATAATTAGCTATAAAATAAGTCTTTATTCAGCTAAATCAGTTCAGTAGAATTTCCTCAATCGTGTACACAAAATTGAAAAGCGATGTTAGGAGTCAAACACACCCAAAGTTAGTTAATCATAAGACTATATTTTAAGAGCTTTATTAGGTATAACTCCGAAAATATTGCAGCTATCTACTGGAAATATAATATTAATAATTATTTGAAATCACAAAAAAAGTTCTTGCATATAAAACTTGTGTTATTTGAAAAATGTTCTATGAAATCGAACTTTTAGAATTCAACTTTAAATGTATTTTCCAGATTATTTAAGGGAAAATACGAAAACTGTGTAAACAATAGAAATCTACAACTAAAGTGGTGATAATACAAATCTTACTCCAACACAACGCAAAAGTTTAAACAAAATGAGTCTCGCTTTCATTATTTACACCAACCGATAAAAGCAAACTCGGCGTTTTGTGCGCCACCCGATAAGTATGCTCCTAGAGCGCTTTCCAAAAGCTTATCATATTTTAAAACGAATAGCTTGGGACTCGTTAACACAGGCAATGGATGTACCTGCACAAAAGCACACTGTGCGACGCAGGCAGGCTGGCGTGCGCTTAAGTCGCGCTCGTTTTATTCGCCTGCTGCTCTTGTATCGTGCGCCCTGTATGCCAAGCCGTTCGGCTTCGTTGCGGGCGGGCGTCTGCATAAAGAATGTGCAAACTCCGGCGCTGTCGGGGCTGAAGGAGTTGAAAGTTAGCGAGGTGTGAAGAGCACCGCGAGCGCTAGCAAAGAAACAAGGCAGCGCGCACGACGACGAAGTCCTGACGCTTCAGACTTATGATCTCGGCAAATCTGAGCAAGATGTACAGGTTTTGCTGCTTTACGCCACCGTACCGTGCTGCAGAAGAACTAGGATTTTTGTTTTTCCTGCGGATTTCGTGGGGAACAGCAAAAACTTTGAGTAGATAAAAGTTTCGATGATTATAGGATTTTTATAGCGTAGATAAAGTTGGAAAACAGTATGCTAGTAATTAAGTACTAATTTAAGCACTTAAAACATAATCTCGAAAAGCATAAAATTAAAACTTGCATTGTTGAATATAGCGTATGTGGTGACGTCATTATAACTTTAGTTGCGTACAGTTATTTAGGCATAGTGTAAATTAGAACGTAAAATGTAATTTGTGTTGTATCTTAATATACTAGACATTGTGTATGTAGTGACGTCAATGTAACTTTGCTTGCCTATAGTTATTTCAGTCAAGCAACGTAAACAGAACAAAATTGAGCAGACTGATAGTCAAACAAGTTGCACTGCAAAATCAAATACACCACTGGCTGCAAATGTTTGCCAAACAAATACTGCTCAATGCTGGCTGTATTTTTAAACGACAAACGTAAATTTAATCGGCATAAACCTACTTGGCAAAGGGTTTATCAGTGGAAATATTTACAAATTTAGAACGAAGAACAAACCTACTTGTTTCAAGGGAACTTTAGACAAACATACTGAAAATATGCGAATAAATGAACTAAAACCCGCACCATGGATGATAAAACGACATTCAGGGCTGGACATTACGAAGGGATGCAGGACAAAAACGTACGCAGAAAAATGGAGGAAACACAGATCACCCTACAATCATTAATCTCTGATGGTGTCCCTTCGCCATCATATTTGTTTGTTTTTATCCGCGTGAAATTCGTTTTTTTGTGATAATTTGTCAGAAACTGATTAAAAAAGATGTTTTAATGGATTAGTTTAATGTAATTGACTTTGGTTTGGATGGAAAATCAAGCTAATAGTATGAGGAAATCAAGCTATTAGTATGATTATAAATTTTTCTATGAAATAAAAAAAAATGTTTAGTCAAAATGTTGATAAGTTATGTATAGTCAAGTAAATATTTGTAAAAATTAAATTCAACAATTTTAACTGCCTTACATTTGTTGGTTTTGATGCTTCTTAAGAATACCTAAAAAACTCGCATAAAGAATTTTAATGAGTTTACATAAGTAATTGATATTTGGACTTAAAATTAGGTTAATTGCTTCGTCGTAGAAGTCTCCTATTAAATTAATTAAAATGAATACGAGTTTTAATATTTTTAATATTTTGGCGTATTGTATCCACACATGAATAATGTATGTATTAATCAAAATTACCCAAAATCTAGAAATTTCAAATTCGGCTATAATTAGCGCAATCCTTGTGCGTCTTCAGGCACGTTTCCCCAGCAAATAAAATCAACACATAGTGCCTTGCGGCGTTGACTTAAGCGCAATGTACAAGTGTCTTGATTAACGTACGTCAATAACGCTAATTAATGCCAGGGTGCTGCCTGGGAAGGCGTCGCGATTGCCCTCATCCTCCAGGCGCCTTCACCAACGATTCGCGCGCCATGCACTTTGGGACTAATTACGCAACATCACAATATATGCGGTGGCGGAGGCAAGCGGAGGTGGTGTATATCGAGCAAAGGGGAGGTTGGGTGGAGCTGCT
The DNA here is from genome assembly GCA_027575185.1 of Mimaenictus wilsoni. Lineage (NCBI taxonomy): Eukaryota > Metazoa > Arthropoda > Insecta > Coleoptera > Staphylinidae > Mimaenictus > Mimaenictus wilsoni. Next base: position 12,827 of record JAODAC010035832.1, read on the forward strand.
GCGGGTTGTGGAATTGTACGCACAGATTTGTCGGTTTGCAGCGCAGATTACCCGTATTGAATGCGTTTCAAATACATGTCTACGGCATCCTTCCACGTTTCGGAGTCATTGTCGATGGTAATACTAAAGCATGTGGTAACATTAACACGCACCATTTCGCTACATTAAATTACACATCATCTACGCTGATGGCCGACCACTGCCGTTATCTAACGAGTGCTAATTAATAGTTATTAGCGCAATTATCTGCGGTGTGTATTTTGTATGTAATTACGCTACAAAATGCACGCGGCCAGATTGCGTTAAATCAACGTGGTGTTGTAATTTTAGGTATATTAGGGATTCTGTTGTCGTGTTGCGTAATTTACTGATAAATTCGTAATTTATTCGATTATTTTGT
>JAODAC010035843.1:0-13224 GCA_027575185.1 Mimaenictus wilsoni
AGACTAAACAGTTCAAAAGTTCTTTCACGCCAGACTAAATATTGATAATTTGGCGACAAATATAAAAAAGGGCTCAATCTTGCCTCGCCGTTCACAACAACCAATATGATATGTTTCACTGTAGAATGATTTGTTATTTTATGATGAGAGTATATTGAAGATACATGGAAGTAATACATCTAAATAAAAAGACTACTTCTAATAAATTTACCCTACAAAAAGTTATTCTAATCCCTTTGTTGGTCATGTTATTTAACATGCAAACGTTACTTACCTCTTAGAACCATTGTACACTCCGAAATTGGGAAACAACTTCAATACATTTACTATCAAGAAAACTGATCCCATGAGAATACCGAACTGACGTTCCATATTAAACTCCATAGTTTCACTATTTACCAATTCCATTACTTTATAAAATGGGGCGAGAAAATAATCACATTTAAACAAATTCCCATTGAACAGGTCCTCAATCTTAAAATAACCGTAGACTATTGAATCCACCAGTATCATCAAAGCTGTCATGATCGCCAATAGCCCTATCAATGCTCCAGAACGTTTCATCACTGTACAAGCTCGGCATCTCTCATTGCAAAGCTTATGTTTTATCCCTCGAGTCAACCAATACGCACATGGCGTCAACGCGAGCAGTAAAAACGTTCCGCGATTGAACATCCCAAGAACAATCAACGCACAAATTGGTATTACATTCTGAGAAACCGGATCTAGCGTGTTCTTGCGATGCATTGGTGTTTTCTTAATATCCTTACGGCTCCTCTTTAAAGTCTCCTTCCTTAACATATTTTCATGGTTCTTAGTTATGATATGTGAAGATATCAAACTATCTGCGACGAAGTATAGTAGTGCAGAGAATAGTATCGCTTCCTTGGTACTTGTTAAAGTATGCGATGAGTAAATCAGCATCATATAAGAACTACTTAACACAACCAGCTTCGAGTTAAAGGATCTCCCACAAAGAACTCCAATTTTGTACAGAGACAAGTCAATCAAAAAAGAGGAAAAGCACATCGCAAGTCTTGGCGTTATCAGCAGACTAAATGCTGTTACAATCGATCTACCAATAGTCTTGCTCGCGATGTAATCCAAAAACCACAAAATTTGATAAGACCAACCGTAGAATAAGAAGCCTACGGTAAGAGTTGGAGAATTTTTCATATCTTCTTCATATTTATTATCCTGTTGAGAGGACTTCAAATTTGTCTCAAGGTTAAATGCTTTCGCTAAAATAAGACGTATCATAGTATAGTATTTAGTTAATTTCACATAATAATACCTGCATAGGTTTCAACATTTGGTATAAATTCATCTGGGGATAGGTAACTTGGTTGGGGGATTAGTACCAGAATGATGCGTAGAATTGCTAAATAAATTATTGGATTTGAATAAAAAACTTTGCCTTTTACTTGCGGCATTTTTATTTCAACAAATTTGGATCTGACATTTATAGAATGTAAGATAAAAAAAACAAAATTAATGTGTTATTATTGTGTATCGATTATTGAAATGAAGTTTCATTATTAAAGCTCGACATCGTCAGCAAATGCTCCACTGCGATACTGCGATACTATATTCATGTTCCAGTTTCCGATATATATTTTCCTGGTTTGTTGTTCCGCCTGTCTTAATGCTTCATCCATAAACACTACGAATAACATTAGACTGAGTCCGCCGCATTGCCTGAGTCCTTGCCTGGTTCCAAATGACTGCGACAGTCGTTTGTTATACAAAACTACGCTCCTGTTCTCTTCGTATATATTTCGGATCACTTTTATCATTTTGTCGCTAACTCCTCTCATATTTTTTCATAACAGATTTCTGGGCACTTTGTCAAAAACTTTTTCTAGATCAATGAACACCATATACGTGTCTTATTTTGTTTACACCTTTTTTTCATTTATCTGCTTAATTGTGAATATATGATCTTGTATGCTTCGTCCACTTCTAAATCCACATTGTGTCTCATGTAGAGTTCTATCAAGTTTTCCTCTTAATTTTACCTCTATTATTTGCTTATACAGTTTCATTACAGAACTGATGACTGTTATGCCCATATAGTTGCTACATTCGTGTGCACCGCCTTTCTTGTGAACAAGCACGATCTGTGCGGTCTGCCAGTTACCTGATGTTGTCTCGTGCTTCCATGTTTCTTGCATAATCCACAATAGTTTACATTGGCCCGACGTCCTAATAATTTTAACAATTTTAGCATATTAAATAATTTATCGCGATCGTGAGTTCTTCCATATCAATTGTTTCTTCTCAATCCTTCTTATCCTATGTCGATGACCATTTCTCTCCACGTCCACGTTGTTGAGAATGGCCCTTTTTTATATTTGTCGCCAAATTATTTATATTTCGTCTGGCGTGAAAGAACTTTTGAACTGTTTAGTGTGCACCACATGTGTTTCACGTTTTTGTAAGCCCTGAGCCATCAAGTGGTTAATAAAGATAGCTAGAGACACAAGACGCTCTTGGGGTAGGTTTAAGTGGTTGCACGACGCGTTTGGCGCCTTAAGCTAAGTCATGCGTGCTCAGCTGTATGTGTGTAGCTACGAGCAGAGAGGCAACCTGTGGGCAGGAGAGAGTGAGACAAGTTGGGCGAACTCCAAGGTATGATTGTGGGCTGTTAGAGGGTCACATTGACCTTCTCCCGCTTAAAGATGTTGGCGGAGGTGGGAAGAAGGGCAGTTCGTTTTAAGAATTTTGTAAAATAAAGTTTAGTCACATTTTTACTCCCGAAACATCTATTTCTCTCTTCACCATCTACAACAATTTGCATTGGACGAGTAATCCACGAACCCTGTTCGCAAAACACGTTATTTACGTCTATTCTCCCTCCTAGAAGTTCTTCGAAATATTGTTTCCATCTTTCCCTCATAGCCGGTTCATCCCTTATTTTCCGCCATTTTTGTCATTTATATAGTCTATTGGAACCTTCTATTACGTCATGCTTCTTAGCGACCCATAAAAATTATTTGTTATTGTTATATTCACATACCTAAAATTTAAGTAACAACTTCAGCATTTCTCAAGTTAAACAATTTCTACATTAAATATCAACTTAACATTGAAATTGTTGAATTTAAATTATTTGAAATTATCCCTTATGTCGGATGTGCCGATATACACCCCCTCCCCCCACACACACACACATTTTTCTTTCTGGTATATGCTTTTAGTGATTAATTTAGAATTTGATTTTTGAACTTTGTTGCGAATTTGTGAAATTTTTGATTACATCAGCCATAACTTAGTCGTTCCTGAAGAAAATTTAACGAATGCCCAGAAGAAGAGAGATTTGTTAATAACACAACGATTAACATATTGAGATAGATAGATAGATAGATAGATATATTTTAACATGGTATTATTATTTCAATGAAATTAATTTCAGTTTTAACTTTAAAAATCTTCATATTGGAAGCCCAGTTAAACGCAAAATTGTAAAACCCTATCCTGGGTTATTAATTTAACTAAGATTGTTCCCGTTTGGTTTTGCAGTTTTTTTTTTACAATAAACACGGGAAGACCGTTGTGTCTAGAACTTTTTCTAACGTAAGTATTCCCTCGAGCAGTCATTGTGAACTAACAATAAATATAGAAAATACAACTGAATTCAAACGTACTTGTATGGTGGCGACCTCACTAAACAGTTCCGTAAACTACTCTTCACAACACACTTGTAAATCTCTCGTTTGTATGGCAAATCGCACCAGTGCAAGCCATTCGCGTCACAGATGTCACATATCTGCAAATCATTAAAACAAAGCCTTCGTGATACAATTCCCAACTTCCAGGCTGCTTAGAATACACACGGAATGCAATAATACCTCATTTTAGTTGGAAGACACATGCAAGTATAACTATACAACAACACAGTTAACCTATTTCTGTCAATTTGATTGTGACATCAAATTTTACAGATTATTTTGTAATGGCTACACAAATCAACACGAGTCTCATCAACAAAATCCTACTATGGGTTCATCCAAAGAACCAGGAGCGGAATTTGATATCCGCCTCCTTTCACATGATCACCATTACTCTGATTAGCATGTCCCTTGTGCAGCTTGAGTGGTTTGAGATAATCGGTGGTGGTTGCACTCCATACCTAACTCTGGGTGAATTCTTTTGGTTTGGCTACTCAGAAGACTTTCCTGATGGTATATATCATCAATTATCGCCTCTGGTGTTTCAAGCTAATCAGACTTTTTTAGGATATGAGTGTATTAACAACACAGTTGTAAATATGATGCGAACAATCATTTTGTGGTGTTTCATGGCGATTATCTTCTCACTGGGTGGCTTCTTCTTGGATATCATTGGACCAAGAGCATCGATTTACTTCTTTATCAGAAGATATGCCCTGGCAAACACGTGCACAGTGCTGTGGATCATGGCAATTATCAGCTCGTGTTACTATGTGACGATTTTACTAGAAAATTCTCTTGCAACGTTATATCCAACAGTCGACACTGTTGTTACATATGGCTATGGATTTTATTTAATCGCTGCTACAGGTATTTATAATTATCTGAATATTTACAAAGAAATACGCGATTTTAATCTTTTAGGTGGTGTTGCTTTAATTGGAACATTCTGCTCGTTGATCCTGATGCACACTATGTCATCAGTGACATACCCAGCAGATGATCCATGTTTAATTGATGATTATGATGATCATCTAGAGCCGTTTAACAATACGGTGCCGCCACCGCCATACAACATACCACCACCTCCTTACGCTCCCTAAAAACGCTTTGCACGTGTAAGACGAGTTCTTGTTGACATAGTTCTAGAAAATTCCAATATTTTCTTATAAAACTACACCCTCTACACACGATACTATTCAAGTATACGGCGCAAACGCAATCCCATTGTAGGCGCTGTAAAAGGCTTCATGTTGTTCTCTTCTCCCTTGAAAATAAAAACGGATGGACGGAAAGAAAAACGGATGGAGAGCACCAGTATTTGTGATTCTAATTTAACTCTTTGTCTTCGAAGTGCGTGGAGGACTGTTGTTTGTAATGTTGCACCCCTACATGATACACACAAACTCAATGTGATATTTGCCTTTCTCTAGTCTTCAGACGCGGTCTGCGAATTGAGAAGATTGCTGCATTGCAGTAGGCGTTAGATATGAGACCTGAATTCGTCACGCAAGATTAGCATTCATGATATGGTTTAACCGTAGACGTAGGCCTCGATATGGGTGACGCTGATTGTGAATCAGGACTTGTATGAAAATTGTAGTATTATTTTATTTTGAAAATCAATAATGCAGATCGTACAAATCATAAATGTAAATAAATTATTTTCAAACTTAATCATTGATGGTTTAGATTGTTTGATTTTTAAGGTGTGATTAATCTTGATTATGATTTGGTTTCAGGAAAATATTTTTTTAGGAATGTTTCCCACATTGGTAGATTCCGGTTGAACTCTATTAAAATTAGTTCCAGTCACATTTTGGAGTTCGTGAGAATAGAGAAACAACCGGATACTCAATATTTTTGAATTAGTTGAAAATAGCATGTAATCTGCGAATGTAAGTTTCTTTTAGGGTAGTTCATGCAGAAAGTTTTCAAAATTCTGACACATGCTACATCTATCTGCGGGGTACTTACTTTATACTCTATTTTAACCAGTTAATTACAGTTGACACAGATAACTGTCTTATTCGTATATAGTTTCATTTATGTAACAGTTCATTGTTTTTAATTTGTTATATTTTTTATTATAAATTGCAAACATTTACTTCTATATGTTGATTTCTGTACTAAAACTATTTTAAGAATCAAAATTTGTACAGTTAGATTTAAAAAAATAATTCTTCGACCGAAAGACTAAGTAGGCGATAACTAAAATGACCCTGGATGTGTTGACAACTTATGGGTCTTAACAACTTATAATGTGCAGATACTCTGTGCTGCATATTGTAACCATATCTATCACTTGTACGGAGACAAAAAACATAAGTGACTGCGCAAGCTTCGAATGGCATGCTAACGCATTACTGGAGCTACATTCACAACTCTGGGGATAGAAATGCTGCAGTACTTGAAACTAAATAGAGAAAAAAATAGCATTGTTAGGTGACAGGAAGAGTCAACTTTAAATCCTAAATCACATAAATATGACAGCTTTTGGATATCTTGCCAAAAGAGATTTTTCTTGTACGATTCTCATTAAATCACCCGAAACTGCGTCCAAACCTGTTCGTGGATTCGAAAGGAAAACTTGGTACACGGATGCGTCTATACAGGATTCAGGCATGAACATTAGAACATACATGCACACAAGAGCTGTATATCTCTGGGACATAGCCCAACCATTTTGCAATCTGAAACGATTGCCCTTGATTTGTGTGCCCGGAAATGCTTGCGGTGACGTTTCTGGAGTAGTCGCTTAATGCTAATCAGCTCTGTCAGTTAATTACTACTGAAGGCGCTTAAAATGCGTATAAGCTGACCAAGACAATCTGGAAATGCCAAAGCAGCTTGAGGCAACTGCTAAGAACAATCGAATTATCTTTATATGGGTTCGAACAATATGGTAAACTGTCCAAGATAAGATTAAGGACAAGATTCAAGTGTGTCGGTCCAGAACCCTGTTGGGGGACCGGATGGATGGATGAGAGAGATTCATATGTGGGAAGAAGATGCAATGTGAGAACATTCCCGGTAAAAGGCAGTCAAAACGCCTACTAAAATCTTATAACTACCAAAAAGTGCTAAAATGTGGAGAGTTATGTGAGCAAACGGGAGTTGCGTTTAAATGTTAGTAAAACTAAATGGATGGCCTGCAGAAAACCCGAGAGCTCAATTAGAAAAGATATCACACGTAATGTGTAGAACAAAAAGAATGCCACCAATAATAGGCCAAGAAAATAACCAACGATAGCTATCAGTAATGTTTGTGAGAGTCATTTGATGAAAGTGTCATTTTCGATAAGGTTCATAGAGCACACTATAAAATTGGCCTGTATATTAGGAAAGTCGACTTGTAGCCTGCGTATTCAATCAACAAATCTTGCGAAATCATTTCCTAGTCACAGCCAAATTAAACTACTTGATAAGGCCATAAAAAGATTGCCTACAATTTGAGGTAAACATGGGAAGTACAGAGATTTCAAGTGCATGGGTACGCCTAGTAAAAGTGGTATCGTGTGAAACAGAATCACTTGAACATAGAGCGCGTGATTGTTTTCTTTTCCTGTACCATTTTGGTGATGACAGCCAGCCCTCCCCCCTTTTCCTCCAGCAATTTTCCTCCATCCCTTCCACACACATTGTATGCTTACTAGCATCGTCTAAGAAGGTTTCACCGCGAACAACTCGCAAGATGGAAGGAACACTTTGAGGATATGGTGAGAGTACCTGGCATAGATCACATCGCAGCAGAATAGTTCACCACCTCATCCCTAGTACGAATCGCCACACCAACATCTGAGATTGAAACTGCTGTCAAAGGGCTTAAAGTAAACAAAGCTGCCAGACTTGTCAATATCCTCCCTAAGTTCCTTAAAGCAGACTCTTTTTTTTGTTAGCCCACATACTAGACTGGATCATTAGGGAAATATGGGACATAAGCTTCCGAGGAAGGGGGATTATTTTACATTTCATTTTACATAATTTTAAGTAGAGAGCTGAAACTCTATTCCACACAATAAACGAAATCCTAGCAGAAATTTTACATAAGGGTATATCTGAAATAAGCGAATGAGGCAAGCTTCACTTCAATGCGAACGTGCATACGAGGCAAAGAACATTACGAAGCCATAAAGAATGATGTTTTGACAAGGCACCCTATTTTGGAATTCGTAAGGACGGTCACAGGATGATCTTAAGTTACAGCTGAAACATGATAGAAAGCAGATGCTGCACAAGGAGTTTGACTTGAAATGAATAAACTTATAAAATAGATAGTGACAGTGAAGATATACCTAGAAAAAATATAATATTAAGTTATTTTCACTGCTCTTACAAGAAAATTAAATCTTCATAAATGTCAGGGACTGGAGTTCCTATGGAACAAAAACACAAGTAACATGTTTTATTGCTTCTGGATGTTAAGGTATCGGCGGGGCCTCTTCCAAACGTTACAAATCATCGTTGGCCCCATCTCTGGATAATTACGCGATTCGTCAAGCCATGTGAATTCACCACACTGGTAAAAATTAAGATATCAATGACTGAACAAACTTTTGAATTCGTTGCTAAGGCTTCGTGCCGAAAATCGGTAAAATGGCAGATGTGTGAAGTGATGCAACATTAATCATCGGTTCCTGACAAGTAGAATACTTAACACGCAACAAAGTTCGATTGCTGACAAAAATGTGGAAATCACACGACTACACTAACAAAACAACAGACGTGACTCAGCACGAATTGCTCTAGGTTAAAATCCGCAATGTCTAGAGGAGCAGGTAGAATAACACAGAAATTGCGACCGCCCATGTAGAACTGAAGACTCAGAGCAAACCAATATAAAATTGAATTTCAAATTGTATACAATTAAGACGTTTATGGTCTAAATGCCCCTATTGTATAAAAATTCTGTATTCCGCATAATGGAAGTGTTTAATTTTATAAAATCTCGTTTTGGCATTTAATTACTAACAATGTAAACAATTTGGGTTGTTTGGCTCAGCGAGGCTAGTATTACCACAGAAGGTCATTACTTTAATTATCTCAAATAATTTGTCTTGCTCTGGAAATCTTACGTGGATGATAGGTTGTTCGTAAATTTGATAGAGAATCTGCTTCGATCTTTCGATTTTCGGTTAAATATACCATTGTCTTGTCAGGATCTAAAATTACAAATTAATTTCTGCAAATAAATCTACATGAATTTAGATACATACCATGAAGCAGCTCTTCGGACGATTCATTACTATCCAGTTTTATGATCTCCTTGTCAGACTCCGATTTATAGTTCAGAATGGAATTCTAAGTTAAATTATTTAGTAAAGATGTTTAGATATAAAATATACATAATACATACAGAGTCAAAATTCATAAGTCTCTCCTTAATAAAGTTTTGAACTTTATTTAAATTGGAACCTTGTTTCGCAGCTAAACGGTTATGCGCGACCCCAGCAGTAAATTCAACCAATTCCTCCTCCTCAGTCATTATTGCTATCGCGTCAGATTCGTCATTTGGTACAATTAAAAGTTTTGGTTGTAGAGTAGGAGTATTCTCCTGCTGGTATCCAGATTGGTTCAGTCTATCCGGATTGGGCGATAACAGAATTTTCTGGATACCATACGGTAGCAATAGAGGAGCGATGAAAATCTCGCTGGTGAGTGCACTTTCAACTATGCCCTGAATCAGTAGAATATCGCTCATCTTCTCAGTAAACACGAAGGTTTCAAATCCACTGAGATTTGGAATAAAACATTTTTGTAACTTGTGACGCATTTCTGCTTCAGTGTTTGTTTGGTAGGCGGGGACGGTCATCATCAAGGCCACTGCCATGTTCATACAGCAATTTCGCCAGATACTGCACTCTAGGCCGTTGATGTAATGGGAATTAGCCTCAAATGCCTCCTTCATGACCTCAGGAGAAAACCAGTATGCCTGACTGTGCGATTCAGCCACAATTGTGCAGTCGTACGGACGTCCGGTGATATAACTCAGTTCACCAATTATATCTCCAGGAAGAAGAGTTTCTTCCGCTCGATGTACCTCAACACTGTTGAGTTTATCGACGATTGGAATGGCTCCTTGACTGGTTAAGTCCTTCTCATTGGGAGTATAGAACATACGGAGCATACCATTTACCAACATGAAAATGCCATTGGAAATCTGTCCTTTGGATTGGACTAGATCCCCGGTGTTCCAGCTGATTAAACTAACTTTCTGAAGATTTACTGTATAATGCCCTTCCGTCCCGATCCATGGAATGCATTTCAACAATTCCTGTGTTTGGTAAACGGGTACTAATTTGGTCTTCTTAACCAACTTATATTGTTTGCTGATGAGGTCATTAATATAATCACATTCTTTCGAATCAAACACGCAATACCTTTGCAATTCCTGTAGTCTCTCCTTAAGTGCATTCAATGTCATTGTAATAGTTTGCTTCGTCTTTACTGTTAACGGAATGAATGGCGTCTTTATTTCAATATCATGTAAAATCTGATGCAACTCGTAAATGCTATTTTTCATTTCCCTGCGCAATATATCACAAATCATCTTCATCGCAACAAATTCGGGCAGGACTTTGATAACATCTTTTTGGCATTCAATCAAAGCTGAGCCAAGCTGATAACCAAAACAAGTGCGCATGTTAATCTTGTACTCAATATGCTTCAATAACAGAGGGCATAATTTTGGAATGAAGTTGACTATGATTATTAATCGAAGTACAGCAATTAATCTCATTGAAGGCATGATATACAGGCATAACCATCCGTAGAAGCATTCGTTTTGTAGAGCTAATATGTTGATTGTGCTTGTGATTAGACAGTAGGTCTCCAACCAATGACATTTCCTTTTAAAATATGGTCTAAGAGCTGATACAATAAATTTCCCATGGGAGAGTCCAATTATTTTACAAGCAAGCATACTAAAGTAGAAAAACCATAGTCCAACGTGATATTTATACATCCATGAACAACAATTCCCGTTGTTCCAAATGATGAATATTGAATTAATCAAAGTGATCGTAAATTGCATATAGTCGTATGTAAAATGGAAAATAATGTAGAAGAATAGTTGACGCAATGGAAAACAATTAGGTGGTGGAATATATGTGGGTACTGTACATATCCATTTAATAATTACCAGGCTATATTTCAAAGTTTTCTGTAAAATGTGTATTTTAAGAATTGTATAGCAAAATGTTCTGAGTCACTTACACTAGCTTCAAAATATGTCTCTACACGTACACTAGCGGTGCGATATCTTCCATAATCCAGTTTTCGATCAATTTCTTTCCTCAGTAATTCCAAGCATCGTTTTTCAATACTCCCACGATGGTATTGCGCAATCAAAAATATTTTTTGTACTTTCAGTACCTTAATTTCATTAACTTTCAACAATTCTCCCAACTCTTCCTCTGAGATATCATATGGAACATCAACAGAACAATCTTTACACATGTCACTATCTGTAATCTGCTGTAGTTTCTCTTCAATTTCCTTTGCAGATTTGAATTGGATATCTACATAATTCGTGACATACTGCCAAAAAGCCCCAATATAATGCCTAGAAATAGTTCTTAAATATATAACTTGTAAGGTTTAAATCGATGTATTTACCTGTCGCTTTTTAGTTTTCGAATCACAGATGTGCCTTTCTGATTTAACAACTTTGCATAGTGGTTTATGTTTTCTCGCTGGACTACCGACAACTCTGAGAATTTCAACATACGGAAAAGTGGTTCCATTGTAGCAGCATTAATTAGTAGACTTAGGATGGTATTGAGAAATACTTCAAACATGAAAGGTTCAGATTGCGTTATTATATTGCACGCTAATAGGTTGAGTATAAAATTAAGTGATATCGGTCCTCTGATTCCAGACCAAGTGAGGACCATGATTCCTTTCAGATCAACTTGGGACGTTAAGCTTTGTATTACAGGACTTAGTAGAACATAGCCAACAAGTCTGATGATTAACGTAGTAAAATAAACAAATATCACACCGTAAACCATATCCATATGAAAGTTATATCGTAGGTAGATTGTAAATAAAGCTGTGAGGAATGTTAAATTCATACGTTCGAGGATGAAATGGAATTGTGTGAAAACAGTAACAATATTAGCATCGACTTGTGGCAAAATCTTGGATCGTGAACTCATTACCACGCAGATATTGCAAAGTAGGGCCAATGTGCCCGATCCATGTGCTACAAATTGTGTAAATATATAAATTATGTAAGAGGCACACAATGACACGGTGACTGTGGAAAATCCTTCATTAACCCAGTATACTAAAAACAAGCTATGCAGCAATCCAGCAGGGTATCCAATCGCCACTCCCAGGATAATTTGACGTAGAACAATATTCACTATGTGATACCATTCAGTGATATAGTCCACATTGATACCCATCAGAACTTCAAAGAGCATGAAGAGTGGTATTAACATGACCACTGCTTCAGCTTCCAGGATAGTCTCCAAGTCTTTGAATCTCGCAAAACGACGAAGTATTACAATCGCATGCCAAGGTTCAATTGGCATTAGTGCAATTGCCCGCAGGGCTCCATTTGAAAACGGTATTTTCACACGCATAGTGTTGATCAAGAAGAATCCCACCAATAAGGGACCAAGTACACTACCAACGATGGTTATCAAAAATACTTGTGGCAGATATTTGATGAAAGTGGCATATTCAATACGATACATAGAAGAAACCATAAAAATAGGCGTGTATATCAGGAGAGTAGGCTTTGCAGTCTCGGCGGTATTCAATTCAGCGAGCATTGCGAAATCTTTTCCTAGACACGGCCATATTAAACCAATTGCTAAACCCATGATAATATTGACTACAGTTTGCGGTAAACTTGGAAAGTAACGAGATATTAAACGAACGGGTGCGCCAAGTAAAAGTATCGTTGCGTGAATCAGAATCACTTGAACGTAGAGTTCAGCGCTTGATTCTGTAGAGGACATTTTGACGTGAATTGCACAACGTTGAAATTGTCAATTATACGCAGGGCATGCTTAGATAAAACGTCATATGAACACTCAATCATGGTATATACAATTAAATAAGTCGTTTCTCAGAATATGATGAATATTTCCCAGGAATAAATCAAATTTGAAGCCATCTATATAAAATTGATTTACGAGGGAATATTTCTCATTCTCAATTATACCCATTAACAATAATTTATTTATTCAACAACCTTTCTCTGCCACATAAAGTTGTAAGGGAATAGTAACTTGCACCCGGCTATAAAAATTAAAATATGCGAAACCATTTTTTAATAGAATGCATTTAGAGATTATAAGTATTTTAAATAAATCCGGCTACATCCATTTTTAAATGGGGAAGTGTGCAGTAATGAACCGAATGTTATGGAATTAACATATTTTGTTCTGTACTAGTATGTTTCATTAAAAATTGCATATTTAATGGCATTTAAGTTTACCGATAAGAAGTTAGCAGCGAGCCTTCCAGCACCGAGATCAAATTGCCCCATTTAAAATAACACGTAAAATAAAATTTTGCCATTAGCACTGGAGCTTCT
>JAODAC010035854.1:0-13224 GCA_027575185.1 Mimaenictus wilsoni
TTGAGTGTCCGGGGACTGAAACTATATTGATGTGAAAATGTACAAACTACTCTCTCTCTCTCTCTCTCTCTCTCTCTGGTAAACCAAAAAATGTGGTCTCCGCCAGACATTCATATCAAGTATTGTCACGTCGCGACGCGTCGCACCAAATCAACCCTAGCACCATGTTTACGAGATTATCTATTTGTTACATAATTTCATAACCGAAACCATTTAATATATCCGTTCAAATCAATGTTTAACCTAGAATTTTCAATGTTACAGCTTATAAACTCGCCGATGAAGGCTACGACGTGTGGTTGCAGAACAATCGCGGCAATGGTGTGTCAATGGAAGGCGGACCATCTAAAGGCAACTATTGGGACTTTGACCTCGACGATATGGGCAGGAATGACACACCTGCAGCTATTGACCTCGCACTTGCAACAACAAACCAAAACGATCTGATATTCATCGGACACTCTCAAGGTTGTACAATGTATGCAATCATGTGTCTTCTCCTTCCCGAATACGAAGCCAAAATCTCCAAGTTTATAGGTTTATCTCCTCTTCTCAACATGAGACATGTTTCGCCAATTGTATCTTTAGGACGACTTCTATATCCTATTAGTTTGGTATCAATCGACTTAATGTTTTGCGTGTACAAATTATTAAAGTTTTTTATCCTCAGTTGAACATACTAAATTTTAACGTTGCATCCACCAAGAATAGTACAAATCCATGTTGGTATTTCCCCGGCGGTCATCTTTGTCTTCTCGAGTATTTCTTGACGAATGGATGGGCGAAAAATGAAACCAACCCGTCTATGTTAAAATTGATCATGGGTGTGTTTCCCGAAGGAGCATCCTTTAAGAATTTTGAACATATTGCTCAATGGTTTGGAAAAGGTAATTACCATTTTTCCAACTCTGATACTGATACTGATACTTTTCTTCGATACTTTAGGTATCGAAAGTATCGAAGTTTCAAAAGTATCGATTCTAAAAGGTATCGATATTTCGTGAAAAGTGTACAACGTGCATAGAACGTACATTTTCCATTGACATGACTTGATATCTCATATTCTAGAAGAAACGGGTACCATTCCATGCTCGTTGTACCATGTACTATTAGGGTATAACCAATAGTATTGGTATAACCAATACTAGCCCAACGGTACAATAGATTAATTTCGTCACGGTTATACGCAATATACATGTATATATGCTGTTTTAGATAACATTGGAATGTATAATTACGGATGGAATAATAAGAAACACTACAACTCTTCAAGTCCACCAATTTATGATGTATCTAAAGTCGGCCTAACTACGCCGAAATATTTCTTCTATGGCAGTAAAGATAGCGTTGTGAACTCCAAGGCGGTGGAATACATACTTCCAAAAATGAAATGTGTCAGTGGAAAAGTTAAATTGCCTTACGCTCACAATGATCCCATTTTGGGCATTTCGGCAAGGTACAAAGTGAATGAGCCTGTTTTAGAGATTTTGAAAGAGCCAACTGCTGCATGTTCATAAATCTATTCTGGATTAAAAGTTGTTGCATTTATACAAATGTTTATTAGATAATTATTGGGTACGCAAAACACTGTACGAAACAACATTTTGCCATATCCATCGATACTGTTGGGTCATTGATAATTAACGTATCCATAACATTATTAATTATACGAAATGAAGGCTAGTTTATGATTCGTATCCGGATTGATCCACATGAAACAAGAGGTAAAATTCTCTGCTTCAATCTGTATTTCCCCTAAATGGCAATAGCGTGCAAATTTCAATTTATTTGAAAATTGTTGATATTATAGGCAACATATTATACATGTAATTCTTAATAATTCTCCCCTGAACACAAATTATTTCTATATGTGTACTACACATACAAAAAGTTTCCTTCAATTCCGTGACGGACAATTGAGATACTCTCCTTGTTAAACTCTTAACAATCCTGATTTAGTTCTGGCAAACACTACTAGATGTCTCTGATGGTACAATTTTCATTTATTATTCAGTAAATCTTGGTTCAAAGCTATTTATAAGCAATTTCACTATTCCCTTGAATATTACGAGAATATTACACAGTTATATATGTGTTTATGACCTTTTTGTTCTTGGATCTCATAAATTCGTAATGAACTCGTAAACCAGCTGTACTTTGACAGGAACCGTAGCACCTTGACGCGCCAGTAGCAAGTCGGTGAGCAGTTGGATCGGTCTGCGACATTTGCGCTGCTCGTGATTCGCTTTTGTTTTCGGTGGCTTCGCCCAGTCGGCTGCTGGAAGTTCGTGGACATTGGAATCGCGTTCGACGTGCATCGCGTGTGCGGTAACCACACGAAAAAGCAACACAGTGCGTGCATCCCCACGCGTCCATTCCGCGAGGACTAGCGCCAACCAGGCCGCGCATCGTCGATTCATCGTCATCATTCTCAGCCCGTCGCCGTTTGACGTACGCTCGTTTCAGCTACGGCTAAAAATCACATCAGTTGTGCATGATCACTATCGCGCATCGCGTGTGATTAGATATACTCCAAGCGTAACAAAAGTCCACCGCAGAGTGCTGTTAAAATGTACGCACTACGAGTGGCCTTCTCTATCGTTGTGCTGACAGGTAAGTTCATACTTTTAAACATTAAAAACACCACTTAAACATCTTTAATCTATCTTTAAAACTGTTTATTTGTCTTTAAAAACCTTGAAAATCTTCAAGCGGACATACAAATCTTTATATTTCTTGTAAATTTCAACTGCAACTCAACCGTTTCTAGAATTATTGAATTATTCTAGACGCGTTTTCGTGCAAACGATTCTAGAACTTTCGTTCCGGTTCGTTGCGGTCTGATATTGTTTCTTTGTTGCCCTGGCAACAAAGTAAACTCATAGTATTTGCATTACGCGCGGATAAGATGCGTTTGCAGTTGGCGAAGGCGTTCGCGTTCGGGGCTGCATTTTCATCGATTTTCACCCTAGTCCAAGGCCTTGTTTGTACACATACTGCCCCACCGCCAGCACTAGATTCTGGGGCGCTGCCGACGAAACTGTGTCGCGGCCCGCCCGCGTACACGCATTCGCCAACGTGTGAAACGCCAATTTCCTTCTTGGCAAATTGTTGCCATTGCCACCGCGGCCGAAATAATTACCGGCTCGTTATCATCGAGCATGCAGGGCATCCAGGGAACGTCCTGGCTCCCCATCATATCTGTGCTATGTCGTCATTTAATCCGCGAATTCCTCTCTCATTTCCAGCATATACAACTATTAGCAACGATGAGAAGTTAGCAGCGAGCGAATTTAAACGGTCCCATTTAAAAAACATGGCAATTCGTGTTGTTGATTTGTGAAAGGTGATTTCTTGAATGTACCATAGATTTTGCAACTATGAGTTTAAATGTGCTTTATTTTTGTTTATCTCGTAGCGTTCTATTGTTATCTTCTATTAAAGGTGGACTTCGGTTACGGGAATTTACATATGTTAACTCAACATGAGAATTTCTTTTGAACGCCATACTTGTGAGGCATGTTATTTACATGAAAAAATCACAAAAAAATGACGAATACATTGCAGGAAAGATTATATCTCACGAATATCGCGTTCAAAAGAAATTCGTATGTGTAGGTTAACAAACGTAAATTCCCATAAGGGAGGACCACCTTTAATAGACGATTACATTAGATCGCTACGAGATATACGTAAAAATGTAGCTTGCTTAAACTCGTCGTTTCATAAGCTATGACATATTGGAAAATCAGACCTCACCAATCAACATCGCGCAATTGCCTTTCTTTTAAATGGGACAGTTCACTCGCTGCTAACTTCTTATCGGTTCTAGTTCTATACACTCATATTTTCACTTTTTAGCTGTTATTTTCCCAAAAATAAACTCATAAATCCTCGGAAATTTCACCCAAACATGAAAGATTCAACCATTTTTTGCCCAAAATCAAATATTTGTGATATATAGATTATTTAGAGGTCAAATTCTACGACGATAACTTGTTATTCCTCTCAAACGTTCTCCGTGTTTGAGACTATAACGCACTATACATATACATTATATATATGCAGCTAATTGATTACAAAGTCGACAATATTTTTGACATTAATTAATATCGTCGAGCCACCAAGCTGTAGATAATTATTTGTAAAACTTGTTTGGGTCAATTTAATTGGTGTAATTTCCATATATTTCGAATGTTTTTCTATGCTGCGTACAATAATTTGCGGCACGTAATGTTAGGCAATATGTGAAAACCAGTTTTCACGTAACTTTCATGTACATTAGAGTGAAGTACTGCATTTATGCCTATTTTTTAGTCATACGAGTAATATTTGCCAACTTCCATGGTGTTTATCCAGGTGTTTATCACATAGATAGAGAATTTCGATTGAAATGCTTATCATTTTGCTTTTTTATTGCGTTTATGCAATTCGCAATCGCAATGAATGTAATAGTAGATTTTGTATTTTATCTTGCAACGTCTTGTACGTAAATACTTTTGTATTCAAATGCATTGGTTGAATGGTTTTCGAGTTATTGTGGTTACTGATTTGATAAATTATTTATATCTTTTCAATGGCAATCTTTTTGAAATCAGGAATGCCATTGAAAACATATAAATACGTTCACTGGGGCACTTGGGCTGTGGTTTGGCATTTTGTTATTAGCACTATTATCGCTAGGATATCATAAAACTTAAAAAGGAAATTTGACGAGCGTGCACTGGATGTTGCAAGTCTGAAATTGATATTTCGAATAAAGTACAATGCACTAAATTAATAGAATTTAATGAGCGTAGTCTATAAAGGTACCAGAAACGAAGTTGCCGTGGTCAACAGTTTATCTTGAATATTCATCTTTTAATGTGTTGTAGAATATCTTTATATAAATATGTTTATCACGGTCGGCCGAAGCTGCATTCTCTTCGGTAGGGATGTCATAAAAAGTATCGGTATCGATAAGTATCGATATCATGTGTCGATACTTATCGACTCTTATCGATACTTTAATTTTTGATACTTATTTATAGTATCAGATGGCGCCAATGTGTAATAAGTTCATTAATTTATACAATTTAATACTTCTAAAACCTTCCAAAAGTAATTAATAAATAGAGGCATTTGCGTTTTCGATATTTTCCAACAATACTTTCAAGTTTTAAATATGTTTATGTTTCTTTAACTCTAGTCAAGCATATTGAAGAAGTAGAAGTTTGGGAATCAGTGCCATAAAGTTATTGTACTTTATCGCATGTTTTGACTCACTTGTTCTTGTTGTTTAACAGTTGATTCATATCCTTGTGTTGATTCATAACATTGAGCATAAGAGTTGATATATTGTTAAACGGTTGATACACATACACATTTCAATGAACTACAGTGATTCATTTGTATAATTGTCCACAAAATTATGTATGCATTGTCACTTTTCGAAGGTTGTGTTTTATCGCAAAGCGATAATTCGCTGGACCTGGACCAGGTAAAGCAAAATCTGCCCAATCTGAACATCGACGAGTCGGCCTTGCCGGACAAGGAGGAAGTGGAGAAGGTGCTACGAGAGAAATGCGATAAGAATGGCGGCCCAGGCACTTTCGATGATATTATTGTGAGTTTCGCTTAATGCTCTTTATTGCGAACTTCCTTCTTCCTGCAGCATTAATCGTTCGTCTGTTAAAACTAACGAAAGCTATTACTGTGCGCAGAAATCGAAGGACAGCGTGCAGGAATGCCTTACGAAACACATCAATCAGACGCAAGTGATGGAGGAGCTGGAGGAGGCGAAGAAGGACGGGTCTATGGATGACGTCTTCGGCAAGTATTGCAGGAAACGCGATGTGATTCTGACGTGTGTCACGGATGTTACGGACAAGGTGGAGAAGTGTCTCGAGCCGGTCGAGAAGGATAACATGCGCCAGGTGATGAACATCACGCACAATTTGCTCGACTTCCTCTGCTACAAGGACGGTGATCGATTGGCGAGTAAGTAGCGCAAATTTGATTAAAAATCTAATTTAGCTCTGTGAACGGTTCGCCTTTACTGAAATGGATTCGTTCTGGCAGAAATGGAGTTTAAACTCGGGTGTGTGTGTGTGTGTGTGTGTGTTAAGGTTTGTGTGTGTGTCAATGTTGTGCATGTGTGGGTGTGTATGTGTATCAATGTTTGTGTAGGTGTGTCAATATTTGTGTAGGTGTGTCAATATTTGTGTATGTGTGTCAATATTTGTGTATGTGTGTCAATGTTTGTGTATGTGTGTCAATGTTTGAGTGTGTGTGTGTAAGTGGGAGTGTGTGTGTATGCGGGAGTGTATATGTGTGTGTGGGAGTGTATGTGTGTGTAAGTGGGAGTGTATGTGTGTGTAAGTGGGAGTGTATGTGTGTGTGTAAGTGGGAGTGTATGTGTGTGTGTAAGTGGGAGTGTATGTGTGTGTAAGTGGGAGTGTATATGTGAGTGGGAGTGTGTGTATGTGTGAGTGGGAGTATGTGTGAGTGGGAGTGTGTGTATGTGTGAGTGGGAGTGTGTATGTGTGAGTGGGAGTGTGTGTAGGTGTGAGTGGGAATGTGTGTGTATGTGTGAATGTGTGTGTGTGCTTTCTTGTATTCTTCGTTGAAAATTAATGCCGTGAACGGATAGTATTAATGTTGGTTTAGATAGATTTTGTCTTGAATTTAGTATAATTAAATTTGTCGATATTTGAAAAGCTAAACTTACGAGAATTATTCATTCTTTCCAGTGTTTGTCGCCGAAGGTGGCTTCGAATGCCTCCAGAGCCACAAGGACGCCCTCCAAGAGTGCGCCAACAAGACACTCTCCTCGCGTATCCCGAAAGACATCTCCATCAACAATTTGCCGATGTTCACCTTCAGCGGCGACAGCCAGTGCGCGTAAGTATATAGTTATCGGGACACTTGCCGATCTCGTGCACGCCTTATCCGCCCTATCTTTTGCACACAGCGATATGCTCGAACTGCAAAAGTGCGCCGTGCACGAGCTGGAGAAGTGCGAGAACAACACGCCGGCGAACATTGTCGAGGCGCTCTTCAAGTTCATCAAGAAGGTCAGCCCGTGCAAGGATTACAAGCCGCCGTTGCCGGCGATGCAGCAGCGTAAGTTTGACACAAACTCCTCTCCGACAATCTATGCAAGCTTCTACGCATTTGCTCTCACTGTCGCCGTCGCCATGCGTGCCATCTCCTAGGGGACGCCCAAAAATCCTACCTAGTGACACACAATTCACCCTCCCCGAAAAGAAAAACAAGAGAAACGAAATACTTACAAACAGTCCCGTCAATTCAATGTCTTAACTTTTACGTTTGGTAGATTAAGTTTATTTTTAGTGAGTATAAACAAAGGTCAACGATACAAACATGAGGGTAGGAAAAACAATACTAATGGGCATTCAGTATGACAGTAGATTAATTCATCCTAATAGACTAATTTATACCACATTCAGTTGCGTTGGAAACTGATTGTGAATCATGTAAGCGCATTGAATTGTGAAGCGGAGATGGAAATTGATTTCAAGAGATTGCATTTTTTGTGATATATATAACTGGTTCCCATTTTGTTTATAAAATCGATTTATGTTATTTTTAATCTTGTGTTTCTTTAGAAATATGTTCCCTAATTGCATCCTTTTATAGCGTTTTGTTGCAATTCTGTTTCTAAACACATTTTTGTATGTAATTTTGAGAATGAGCAGGCAAACAAAAATTTTGTAATAAATACACCTGAATGGTGTTTAAAAATGAAAGCAAATCCAAAACTGACTTGAATTCTACCTTGAAATTCTTTAATCTTGTATGGTCCGGTGATGTTGCGTTTTAACCTAAAAATGACACCTTTACGAACATGTTTTAACCTGTACAATGTTAAAATATAATTAACAAGGTTATTCACCATATTACTAAAACATCTTGCGTTCCTAGGTCGAGAAATTTATTTTAAGAAAGATTCAGCGAGACGACTCACAATCTTCACCACATGACTTTGAGGATAAATAGGTCGAAACAAATTTGTTTTCTATAAAATTTCTTTACAATATTATCTTACGAAGTCATTTTAACCTCTATTTTTCGCAGACATGCTGGAAATGAATTCAATAAACATTTTTTATTTGCATTCTTATGCTGAAAATGCATAAAATTCCTATAAAACTCAAGGTTACGAAAATATACACATTTTGACAATAAATAAACGAAACTAAAAAAACACTTGATTAAGAAATAAAGTCGTTAAATCCTAATTAATGTGACATTAATTACACAACCGTCTTTTATGACTGTAATTAAATGTGCAAATACCTGTACCATGCAAGATGAACATGTAAATTTACGAATTTTGTTGCATGGCTTTGTTATTTGAATGTTTTTGCACCGGCACTTATTATCCTATCCACTTATCTTCCCGTTTTTCTACTTGCGACTGTGTAGAATGTAATAGGATTAGTTGGTTGTTAATTAGATTGTCTGCGGCTACAAAATGGCCGCCTGCGCACTTCTATGTCTGCTGCAACATGAGTATTGACGATCGGATCATTTAATCAGCGCTCGTTGGCCGGCAATTGAACTTTGTATGCTTATTATGAGCACGAAAAAAAATAGCACACGTCGTTATGCATTATCATGCGTTGCATGATGATGATTAATCAATGTAGGTATCATTGTGTGCGTCTACGACACCGGTCGCCATCTTGGCTTTCGTTCGTTTTATGTATTCGTTACTTGATTTTTGTTCGCTGATGTGCGTCTGAATAATATGATAAACAATGTCCAGTTCTCTTTGTGCTTCGTTTGATGCATTTGATGACTGTCCTATCTACGTTTTGTAGGCAAGTCACGCACCGCTGAGATGGCGCAGGCTGCTGTCGATTACGAAATCCAGCAGGAATCGGAATTGGCCGCGCAGATTATTGGGAATAAAGTGAAGCGGAGCCAGTCGGTGGATTTTACCTCCGTCGATAACTTCCGTGATAAATGCAACAAATACGCTGGTCCCAGTGCATTTAAAGACTTGACCGTGAGTAGCAAAGTGACGGTTGATTGTCCGCCATTTTGAATTTCTCGTTTTTTTTTACCACATTTTAAATATTTCTGCAATGTTTGCAGCTTTCCGTAAATGAAACAAAACTGTGTATTCAAACGTTGTTGCGTCAACCGAACACTTGCGAATTGTTGCTCACTGATGGAAAGCGTTGCGTTGCGCGCACGGTGAACAAACTGCGTGTTTGCCTGCCCCCGCAGGAAAGCTATATGCCTGCGTTTTTGGTGGCCAGCGTTGACAATGGTTTGGATTATTTGTGCAAACATAACGCCCAAAATTTCAACCGTGAGTGCATATCGCCAATGATAATCTCATAGATAATATTTAACCGTTTTGTTTTACAGGATTCCTTCATGGTCTGCCGTGCATGATTTCCAGTCAATATGGCAACGAATTGAGCTCCTGCATGGCGAGTAATAAGATTCGTCGAACATCGGATAATCCCATTGTCACGAAAGCTGAGTTATGCGAGTAAGTTTTGATATTTGATATGTTATGTGTTACGCGGTAGTCGCGGTTTTTCGAAACATTAATTTATTTCCCATTGATAACGCGGGATCAGACTTAACTGGATATTCTGCTAAGTTCCTTGAGTTATCGCGACACAAGTATTACCAAAAGTTCACCTCAGACGTCAAAGTTCAAAATCGAAGTAACAAACATAACGACTTTATTAAATACAAAGGAAAAGTACACGTTAACACGACAACTCACCAGAGGGAAAATAGGCCGAATTGGGCGCGTACCATGTTTTTAATCCCCAACGTCTTAAGCACATTGGTGCAGCAAGCAACCCCTATCTTAGGCAACCGACCCAACATTATGTTTAATTTGTATTTGATAGCTGGAGCGGTTCAGGATTTATCATGTGATTTCTGATCTTTTAGCAAATATTCACTAAAATACAAGAAAAAAAGTGCTTGGATGTGCTAAATCAACTTATTTTCGCGAAAAATTGTGATTTTCGGAACTTTTTGCAAATATTCGCAAAAATACATGAGAAAAACGTGTTTAGATGTTCAAAAATCGTTTACCCCCGGGGGTAATCTAAAATATATTATTCGACATTCTTAGCAAAAACTGCACTTAAAATTAGAAAAAAAAAACTATTTGGCCCGGGGTTAAATTTTCATCTGCAATGTGACCAGACTATCAAAATATTTGCCCACCCCTGCTTTAAAGCAAATTTGACCTATGTTTTCAACGGCCAAAGGTTCCTCTTGGGACCTATTCAAAAAAGTCCGGTCATTTTATAAACATCGCGGGACGTGGAACAATTTGCAATAAAACATGACATCCGGTCCCTAATCTATCTATGTCTACCTTAGACCTTGTATAGCTTTTGTATATTTAGAATATGACAATTATAGATGATGTATGACACAGATAATATGTTGTTGGCATATTGGCATATGTAAATATATTCTACGATTTCTAAAATGAAGTATTTCTCTGTCAGGGACATGGATCGGATCAAATCCTGCCTGTCGACATACGTCACCAACCGCTGCTCACAGATGCAGCACCTGAAGGAGGTGACGATGGGGCTGATGGAGGCGGTAAAGGACCCCTGCGCCGGCTGCTCGATATACGCCAACACCATCCTTCTGATCAGCGCACTGGCGCTGTATTTCATCACCCGTAACAGCGCCTATGTCAGCGAGTAGATCGAACAATTCGCACACGTTTTGCCTCCCATTCTCATTCCCATTCGAACGATTTTTGCACACTGCCACATGGTTTAACCGAGTTTATCAAAAGCTAATTTCCCACAAAAAAATGGCGACAGGAAACCAAGTGATGGGACATTATAGCACTCGGTGTACGTTGAGTTAAACGTTCTAATACATTTGTTATGAACAAAAAGTTACCAAAAAAAAAAAGAAATAGTGTGTACACCCAGAGGATTCATTTTCCGACAGATACACATGAGAAGCGTCAGAGAGAAACTCATTTCATTCAGAACAGAGCAGATACAATGTAAATATGTTACACTTTAGCGCCTGCCCTCCCCCCCCTCACCTCGTTGTACATACATTCATTTAACTTGTTTAGCGATATCTGAGCGATATCATTTGATTGAAAATCGTCTATAAAAAGTTGATGATATGAAATTCGTCATACCGAATACTGAAAATACGCGTGAGTGAGAACAGATAATATTCATATACATAATTACGCATTATCGTTGAATTCTAATCAACTTTTCATAATTCTTATGACAATATATACCAACAATGAATGCAAAGAGGACTATAAAAAGTTGCTTGTAAGTCAGCCGCCATCTTGATAGTCTTTCTTCCTTCAGCGATGTCATCGTTTCGCGTAGCGTTTCGTGTAGCGATTTAATCGTACGATGTTCCCGAGTTTTAAGTGTATTTCAAGTGAAATTATGGACAATTTCGATCGTTACGAAACGTACCTAAACAATACACGTACAAAAACAGAAATCACCGAAAAGGAGGCGTCAGCGTCGCCAGCAATAAACATTTTTCACTCCTTAAAACCGTGCCAAGTTAGCTTTTTTTCGTGTACCACAAAACGCCTTTACAAAAGGTGCATAAATTGCCAAAAAACAATTACATCCAGCATTGACAGACGTGCTGTGAATACCTCTTATACTTAACTTTAACGCGGCGCTGACAAATTCATAGATATAACCAAGTTTTAGACAGTTGCAGATACGAACTAATTAAGGTGAACTAATGGATCAAAGTATGATAAACTAAGAAACTCTACGATAAGTAAATTAAAGAAATTTAACGAAGTTTAGAAAGGTTAGGGTCGCAGTTGGCGAATTCTACTGAACAATCGCTACGTGAATGGTTCAGAGTGGTTTATATTACTAAAAAAAGAGAGATTTTGTTAAACTTTGTTGAATTACGAAATTGTATGCATTAGAATTTGAAAGATTTGCGAATGCGATGCAACTATTAGACTGTTCTATACATGAGGATTGTTTCGAAGTCTTGAAGTTTCTAGAAGCAATCTTTTATTGATAAACTTTCACTCTTTACGAATTGCAAACATTTAAGCGAAACAAAATGGAGGCCGAAACTTCATGAAATGGCGGAATGGACAGAGTAGGATTTATTTTTGAAAATTTTAGGCGGAACGCATAACGTAGTCATAAGAAACACTGTTAGATCTTTAGAGTTTAACTAGTTAGCAGACAAAAGAGATGAAAACCAGAGCTATAACTATTCATTATTGTGGTTAAACATGTTAAGAACACTAAACAGACAGAACTAATGACCAAAACTAAGATTTACAATTAGTCTATGTTAATTAAAGTTAGTTGCAGTTTTCGTACGGATTTACTAAGGCTATAATTACGGTATATATTAATGCACAACAAATCTGGTTTTACATCGTTTATATTTCGAATATTTATGTTCGTTGTGTGGATAAGTCACTGCATTAGTCATGAGCAAGCAGGTTGTGCTTAGGTTAGGTGTACTACTTACTAACATTGCTCAAATTTTATTTGTCCTAGATTTATTTAGTTATTTTCGTTGTTATTTCGTCTGTCTTACTTGATTTTTGAGTTAGATGGCACATTTTTACAGTATTATGGCTTGAATTTTTGGTTGGTTTGTTTGTTTGTTTTATGCGTAAATGGTTAAATATTAAATTATTAAAATATACAAGCGACAATGAATTTGAAGATACACAAATTACCACACACCTACAGACAAATTAAAATATAAATATGTACAAAACCTACAAGCAAATGTTACATGAAATTCCGATATGTTGTGATGATATTGTAATGTGACGTTTTGAGGACGTAAAAAGACCGTAAATCTAATATAATCAAAGATAATCGACCTACTTTTTTAATTATTATTTTTTCTATGTAATGCAAAGAAGTGAAATTGTTATACTATGATTTTCGATTAGAAACCGTCAACGTGGTTGAATTTAACCGGCGCATGTCGGTTTGTGGGTAGGCATGCTAAGGGTACCCGATAATTCCGGGTTACTCGGATTACCGCCTTGTCAGTTTCGGGTTAAACAGGCTTTTACTTTCAAGGGATTTTCGTAAAAGTTTCGGTTTCTATACCGGAATCAACTGATCTTGAAAGTATCGGGTTCCGATGCCAGCATCGACGCGGTTGCGTCCCACTACTGGTTGATGCTAAAAGTTCTGTTTCTTGAATATATATTGAATGTTTCTTGAA
>JAODAC010035865.1:0-13223 GCA_027575185.1 Mimaenictus wilsoni
TATTCAAATATAATAGAAACAACCAATTCCCAAATATAACAAAACAAAACCATATTCTACAAAAAAAGAGTAATTAAAAAGTGTTAATCACCAAAGGTATAATAGATTTTTCGATTAATCTAATTGCCAGGGTGTGCTTGATTGAATTAAGCACACACTATGTAAATACCACACTATGGTAATTACAAGTGCGGATAGATCCTTGATTAATTGGCTTTCTTGATATTTGCATAGAGCATGCTTTTGTTAACAAAAAATAAGAAGAACACATTGTTCTTTATTGAATCAAATTATGAATCAAAGTGGAAATATACATTGACATGTGACTAACGTAATATTTTGATTTGATTTTTGAAAGGAAATTTTAGAGATTTTTAGGGGAAATTGACAAGCGTTGCAAAATACGTGTTAATGATGTTTGATTTTTGACAATTGTGGTATCGTGGTATCGGTTTCCTGTCCCTTGTTCTTGAGATGTTTCTTGGGGAGTGTGAAATTTGACTTTGAATCATACAATAGTTATAATTGGCATAAGAAAATAAAATTAAAAAAAAAACGGAAAAATCGGAAATTCTCTATTTTTATGATTATTTCCTTTCAAATAAAAAAAAATGTGAAGAAGAAAAAGGTAATTTTTGTTATTTTTAAAGGAAACTATTTGGAGTATTGGATCGGCTATTTTTAGCTTATAGAATTTCGCGAGAAACTATGGATATGCTCCCCTTATGAGGGTTATAAAATAATCGATGTAACGTAAATGTAAATTAAATGACTAGAAATCATCAAACGTTAAGTATCGATATCGATATTTTTGACACCCTTACTTTGATTATTTGAACAACATTTTCTAAATACAGGCAAACCATGCGGTGGGCGAAAAGTCACGAAACCAACAATTTTTTCGTTATTGACGTTTGCGAATATGATGAGTAAAATATTCACTCGCAGCAACGCGTGGCGAAAAACGGACAAATGGCTTTTGCAGATCATGTGGGAGCCAAACATATATTATTTTCGTTAGACCAAAATATTATATTTCGCCTCACCGTTTTATAGGTCTCGTTTTATACAAGTTCCGAGTAATACAATCCAATTTACCTTACATAAGTCAAATTTGAGAGCAAGTACTTTGCAATAATTTTTCCTAACTCATGCACACAACTACTATCATACAGTCTTATTTGGACGACTCCAGACTAGCTATCATTGACATATCAAAGAAGAACATGTAATCATTTAGCGCAATTAATGAATTTATAAGGAAATTAACTGAAATTGACATTTAACACGGAAAAGGAAAATTTGAAGCCCCCGATCGGGTTCGAACCAGCGACCTTTGGATTACCGGTTGTTGTGAATGAGCTAGGAAAAA
Source organism: Mimaenictus wilsoni (assembly GCA_027575185.1). Taxonomy (NCBI): domain Eukaryota; kingdom Metazoa; phylum Arthropoda; class Insecta; order Coleoptera; family Staphylinidae; genus Mimaenictus; species Mimaenictus wilsoni. The sequence continues at coordinate 1,373 of JAODAC010035865.1, forward strand.
ATATTACAAAGTTATTGCTATTAAATATGTAATTCAACTTCACACTAAATTGCCAAATTCTACAGAAACTTACATAAGTCACATAAATTTACCTTGCACAAGTCACGTAAACCTAAGGATTTGGAAAATTTACCATTTTAGACAGGATTCCGTATATCGAACCTTCCGTGCATAACAGGTTTTACTTTACTACAAAAAAAAAACGATGATAAAAAGTCAAGAAATAATCTACTTTTTCCAGCAAAGAAAGACAACCAGATAAAAGCAATAAATCTAGTAACACGCCTTAGTATAACCCTTAAGGACTATTCAGTTGTTTCGAAAGTGACTAACAAACAACCATCTTGTTTCGCCAAGAGTACCTCACAGAAGCAAAACAACGTCCTGAACAATCTAAACCACTGCCATGCTTATATAATTCCTGCAACTCATCCCGTCTGTTGCCAACTTCAAAGTTACCTAACACTACAATCCACACACTCACATGATGCGCTAGAAGACGAGGTGCTGTTATAGCGTTAAGCCGTTAGACTGAAAATTGGCACATAAGGTGCCAAAAAAAACCGGGGCACACTCAACAATTCGACGGTTTTGTTGGGTTTTATGCGTGTTTCGCCCTTTTTTTACCTCTTCAACTCGCGCTTTCCACTTTTTTTGGGCAACTCTTAGGGCATACAACCGATTCACCGCTATTCCGCTATATTCTAGTATAAAATAATGACACGCACATGTCGATCGGGTGTATTTTCTTTTAGTATATCTGTGAAAGTCTCTGTGTAAGAATACGTACATATACACATATTCTCACAAATACACATAGCCATATACACCAGATTGTGGTGAATGTTTTCTTTTTCTTCTTCACTCTTTTCACATTCTCGGAAACGTTCGCATTCGTACCTTCGTAACCTTCACACATTGGCAAACATGCCCACATCTTATATGTCCGTGTGTCTAAGGCATCGTTCACACCGGCTACTTCGGCTTTGGGCTTATATGCCTACCCTTGTCAAACAAATGTAGTTAAAAAGAGATAGTTTGCTAGTTGCTAGTTTGCTCAAAGCCAGGGTAATTAAATGGTCGGGCTTCACCATATTTTACAAGCGTCGTGGAGATAACGAATCTTCTTAACGAAAAGTAGGTAAGATTAAATGGGAAAAAAACGAAAACCGATCTGAACATGTGTAAAAGTCATGAATTCATCAACGGTATAGACGAGGCCGACACAAGGGCGACGGGTGGGTGCCACCGAAATGCGAAGCCGAAGCGCGCTCACTGTATGAACGCATCGGGCTTCGAAATTCGAAGTTCCACGAAGCGAGGCGAGGCGACGCCGCCGGTGTGACTGTCCCCTAACAGTAGAGGGAATATATACAAGCATAGGATACTCACATGTAACAAGAAGACGTCGTTTCAAGATGTTCGCCTATGTGTGTATGTATGTTGCGTATGTTGGTAGTAGTTGGTGGTGAAAAGCAAACCGGGATCATGTGCCGTTTGCGTCCGCTGTGCACCCATTCAGGGCCCGCTATGGGATGCACGTACGACGCGTCGTCGCCCACCCGCCACAACGACTCGTGCTCTCACCGCCACTTTTTGTCCCAGTTACACACATAACACTACTTTTTAGCACACACACTCTTCACATACTAGCGTTCGTGCACGCACTCTCGACGCAGCACGCGCGTTAAACTCGCAAATTTCACTACACCTTTCGCCAACACTAACGGGGTATCGTTCGCTCATCAATCTGTAAATAAAACAAAAGATATCAATAAACTGCGACACCCTCTGGTGGCGACTTTGGGAAAGTTTTATAAACAAACTTTGTTTTTCGGCATTGTTGCCGGTTTTATCACATCGAAGAAGGATGCAAATTATTTTGAATATTTTTGCATTTTATTTTACATTTAAAAAATAAAAGTAAATTTTTGTACTTATTTTAAATGTCTATTACCCCTTTTTATTGTTTTTGTAGTTGTTTTGTAAATTCTGAAAATTTCTAAAAAATTCTTGGTAATTTTACAGCTAAAGGCTATTTAGAGGCTTTTTTTAAGGTTATACTAACCAAACACATGCCTTTTTTACGTCTATTCTTCTGCTGTTATGTCAAATATGGGTTATTGCGTACCTAGCCGTACAATAACTTTTTTATAATGGATTTGTATAAAAGAAACTAAGCTAAAAGGGAGCAAAGGATGTTTGTCAAAGTGATATAACAGTGTTGCCTTTGGGGTTAAAAATCAGTAAATGTAAGCATCTGTAAAATGTCAGTGAAGTCACAATATTGACTTAAAAATAAAAGAAATAGAAATAACTTGATTAGCCTAAAATACGCCAAACATTTTCAAAACTATTAACCCTCTATAATCACTCGACTGGTGTGGATTTCACGCGGGTAAACTAACGTTCTGTGCATACTCGAGTGGCGTCCGCGCAGCAATGTCGCTTAATGGTCGATGACACACATCTCGAGTTACCACAGAGCGTTTCCCAAAAAAACTCTCGAATGCTCGAGAATTAATACTTAGAATTTTCTTAAATTAAACTAACCGCGAAATTCGACACAAAGCATTATACATAAGCTCCTATACGTTCGAACAGCCCGGATTATACTCTCCTGAGTAACGTTTTGTGCGTACTCGAGTGGCGCTCACTCAGCGCCGTTGCCAAATGTTCGGCGACGCACATCTCGAGTTACAACAAGACGTTTCCCGAAAAAGTCTGAAGTGCCAAGGGTTGATATCTAAAACTTTCTTAAATGAAACAAACTTGGTGCAACTCTGAAAGCTGTTTAAAACCAGGGGTAAACTAATTCTTTTAAGGATTGTAAGGTTGGGTAATCAGCACAAAGCAATGAATTAATAAAATAGTATATTGACATATTTCTTGACATAAAACATCGTACATCGGTTAGAAAACCCGTCGAGCGTAAATCCGAAACAAAAACAGATGTAACTTCCAAGAAATAATTGCAGTGGCAAAATATCGATCACACATTCAGACACATTTCGAGGTTAGATACCAAACGTCATATATAAACCCAAATGACATTCACATGAGCTTCACGCCTTCGCAAATCGCACAAAATCGGATTTAATTCACCGCTTAAATCATAGATTACCAAAAAATTCGATTACCAAGCCGCTTCGCATAACATTTTGAGGTTATATTACAAGTGAAACATCTGAACACGTATAAAACATGTATATCCTTCTTTAACTTGCTAGGTTTCGTCCAAATAACCTCAAAAAAAAAACGAAGCCAAAAAGTAGCGTAATCCGATAATGATAAATCATATTGTTAAATTCGATATCATAGAAGGAAAATCATAGAACGAACAAATAAAGAGTAAAGAAAAAATACCGTGCGTGTGATTAAATAACTTATGAGACAACTACAACCACCGCTCTTGTTAGATAATTTCCGGTTATGTCCTATGCGTTTATCCTAGTTTTTCTTTTGGAGGTTATGTGTTCCACGTATACATTCAATGACTTTAAACGATTGTATTTCTCGGTAATTTGTACATATTTTGAGGTAGAACGTCCTGTCACGTATTACACAATATTCTTTCGTCTGGGGAGGGTGAGGTTGGCCACTTACAGTGTGTTTTACGAATACATTCAGAGTTTTCTGGGTTGCAAACATTTTTTCGTGATTACAAACGACGATTGTGGGTTTATTTTGGCCTTTTTTTAAACGCTTTTAAAAGTTTTCTTAGGTTTTCATAAGTTTTCTTAAATTTTTTAAAAGTTTCCTTCATTTTCCTTGTCTTTTCTTACATTTTCTTATGTTTTCTTAAGTTTACCTAAGCTAAATAAGCTTAGAATTAGCTTAACACTTATTTTGTTTTGTTGATCACATAGAATGTCTTTTGGGGGGAACATTGATAGATAGACTATTCTTAAAATTAAGTTTACACATTCGAAGAAACATTCGAAGAAGGACACATAAGTGAGAGTTTGTTTGGCTTTTTGTGTGTATTTGGTTGCATACGTTAGTGCTGTATATTTGGTTGCATACCCGTGATGTAAGGTTATTCATAAAATCAGTCTTGTGTTTGCCTTTCGTCTCGTTTTGTTCGCAAAAAATGAAAAACATTTCCGTTTCTTTGTTTTTTTTTTTTTACTGACAATGAGAGAGAGGTAGATATTTGTACTTATTGTTATTCAATGAAATGACAATTGATGTTAAATAGAGAAATAAAGGTTATGTACACATTTTGGAAAAACCCTGTTGTTATTCGTTTTAGGCGTTTTAAGAAAATAGTTACGAGTTGAAATATTTGTGTCTATATACAATTTCTTATTGTTAGTACTTCAAAAATCTTTTAAAAAAAAACCAAAAATTAATTAATTAATTGATAATTTAATAATATTATTTTTTTGGTATTTTTTTATGGTATAGCATGTTTTTGGTAATTTTTGTGGCAATTTGTAGAAAAAATTGGCAAAAATTACCAAAAAAAAAGAGTATTTTTTTTAGGTAATAATTGATTTTAAACTTTTAAACGTTTAAAATGTACATCAATAGGTGTAAAAAATGTTCCCGGATTACAGATTAATTGTACTCGGCCGCTTATTGTTTAACAATCACCATTTATACGCGTAACAACATTTTTCTTTGGCTTTTTTTACAGTTTTTCTCTTGTTCTGTTGAGAAAAAGTTGGGAGAAAAAACAAGCGCACAGTGGAGCGTTAGCGTTTTGATAACCAGTTTCTTTCTGCAACTAGTTCCTTTTTCTAGTCGCTACCGTCGAAAACGAGTTAAAATATAATCGTTAATATCCAACACAATGAACGCTAATCAAAAAAGGTTTGATTTGCAATTGATACCGCTCGGATAAAAGGGTAAAACAAGTTCGTAATTGTATCCGGCTAACAAAAAGTTGTAAAGAATATTGACTTGACAAAAAATAACTAGAAAATCAAACAGTACTCGCTAAGAAGCAGAAACAGAAAAAAAAAAGAAAACGAAAAAAGAAAATGAAAAGAAAAAAAAACGAAAGAGAAAAAAGAATTAAAGAGCAAAAAATATAAAAAGTAAAAAATAAAGGAAACAATGTATAAATAAAAAATAAAAATATATTTAAACTTTTTTAGCAAGTTTTTAGCACTTTGCCTATATAATAATCTATAACAAAAAAATGAAAACCATTAGGTTCCTGCCCGCAGAGACGTTAGATCAACCTAACGGTTCATCTTCCGGCGGTTGATCGCATCTTCTTGTACCAAAAATTTGGCGATTTACTTCATTCGTGATGCAGCCCAAAAATTTTTGCGCCCAAAAAAATATTTCCAGCCGATTTGGCGCGCTCTCTTTTCGCTTTTTTTTACATATAAATCGTCTTCTGTGCCTTCTTTTTACACAAAAATATATAACACAATGCGTGGTAACCCTAACCTACTAACCTACGATTTTTTACGCTCTTGTAAAAAAACTTCGAAAACGGTATCGAAGGTGTCATCTTACAAACATGTGCTAATAGTATGTTGTTTTCTTGGCACCGTTACTTTCACCGTTCAATACCGTTTTTGCAACATCATGTTCAATGACATCGAAGAATCTAAAAATTATTTAACAAAACGAGCGTTATTTACAAATTTTACATAGTTGCAATAAATATTGCTCAATTTTAAGAAAAAGCAATGAAATATTTTGGAAAATTTGCAAATTTTACAGAATTTCTTTTTTTTATGACAAAAAATCAAAATTTGTGAACATTTCAAGAAGTGTAAAAAAATTTCAAAAATTTACTAAAAATTGAGGAGAAATCTCCATTTGGAAAGTTTTCAAAATTTTCGAAATTTCGGAAAAACGTTATTTTCTCAAAAAATTAAACATTTCACAAACATTTGAAAAACTCAAAATATTTGAAATTTTTTTGAAAATTATAAAAAAATTAAAATATGAAAATTTTACAAAAATTCTCAAAATTTACAAAATTTTCAAAAAAAATTTCGAAATTTCCAAAACAATTCTCAAGATTTGCAAAAAAATTCAAAATGATCAAATTTTTCGCAAATTACAAAGTTCACCGGTGAGATTCATCCAAATATTCAAAGAAAACAATAACGACTATTAACAATAAGTCGTCTTAACATTAACTTAAATCAAAAAAACCAAAAATATCTGCAAGATTCTGCGATCATCAACAAGAATCTAAAAATTCTGAAGAAACTAATCGTAATGAGGAACTTGTATACCTGACTGTACAATGTACAATTCCCTTTAGAGGAAGAGACAAACATTCGCGAGAGAGAGTGAAAAAGATAGAGACAAAAAATGAACACCTACTATTCCAGGGACACACTTATGCTATGCAAATAGAGTTTTTCTTTTCTTCTTACGTAACTAGGAGGTTTTGGTAACTTAATTAATCATAGCCTTCGTTGATCATACTCAAGGTATCAAAACAGTGGATGACACCGTGAATTTTTGGTCGTAGACGTAGAGAGTGCTTCTTGGTAGTGGACTAGGAGACGATCAGTTTGGAGGAGTACATAGCCGGTGAGGAGGCACGATCCACGTCGATCTCGAAGTCTTCAGAGACTTCCTCGTCGGCGCCCTCCTCGGGGTCATCGCGAGACGCGGGCGATCGTGACCGGGGCGATTCGCTCGAATGCGAATGCATGCCGGTGCTCATCGAGAGATCTTCGGGTTCGGTCTGTTCGGGGATGTGATAGCCGATGGCCTCCTGGCCGATGAGGCGCGCCGCAGGCAGTATATTCACGTTCATGTTCATCATCGGCGGCACGTTCAGCATTGGGGTGGACGGCGCCGAGTTACCCAAAGTCGTCGAGTTCAACGTTGACGAGTTGGTTAGAGCCGCTGAGTTTACTGCAGACAAGTTACTGAAATTCGCCGAGTTCAGTGTTGACGAGTTGGCGAAGGTCGCCGAGTTGCCAAATGTTGGCGAGTTCAACGCCGACGACGTGTTGGCAAAAGTGGGCGAGTTCAGCGTTGGTGAGTGGGCGAATGTCGGCGACTGTCTGAAACTCGGCGACTGTGCTGCATAACTCGGCGAGTTGCTGCTGAGTGGACTGGAGCGATCCTCGTCAGACTCGAATTCCATTTTGACAGCGCCGCACTTATGATGCAGCAGATGGTGCCGCCGCCGGAAGCGGCTCTGACAACGCTCGCAGGCGAACGGCTTCTCATTGGTGTGGATCAACACGTGCGCCTTCAGCTGATTCGAGTCGGAGAACTTTGCCTGGCAGAATTCACAAGCGTAGGGCCTCTCCCCGGTGTGCACTCTCAGATGCCGCCTCAGATTGGCAACCTGAACAAACTGCCGATCACAGTGCTCGCAGTGGTACGGCCGTTCGCCCGTATGCAGCCGCATGTGCGTCTTCAGATGATGATCCCTGGTGAACCGTTTGTGGCACTGTGGGCACTCGAAGGGTTTCTCGCCCGTGTGCGTCCTCTCATGGTTCTGCAGCACGTGCTTGTAGCCGAAGCTACGATTGCAGACGCCACAGGTGAACTGCTTGTCGCGTGTGCCCGTCGTTGCGTCCTTGGTGATGCTACCCGTCTCCGAGGGTGGACTAGAGCTGGACGTGGGCGAGGGAGATGACATTGGGACGTCTTCGAGTGAGTGGGCGATGCTCACCGGTGTTGAGCATTGCTTCTTCGTCTTACGTTTACCCTGCTTCTCGTGGCTGCTCGACGTGACTACGTTGTTGTTGTTGTTCGTCTTGCGTGTTTTCAGCGCTGGCGAGAGCTGCTCGTTGGAGGTGGGCGGCGAGGGGGGCGAATTCGTGGGCCAGCCGGCGGCGGCGAAGAGACCAGGGTGAAAGAATGCCGGGTTTGGTGGTAGTGCAAGCCCACTGGCGGCGAGCATCTGCGACGCCATCAGGAGTTGTGAGGGGGTGAACATTGCAGTGTTTGCGAAATTTGGGAAAGACATCGATGTGAGTGGACTGATCATTGTTGATTCTTCTTCGGAGAGTTCTCTACCGAGTAAATCTGTAAAAGAAATTGGTTCAACTATTTTTAAGAGTTGCTGGTTTTTCATATTTCTTGAATGGAAAGTTTTGATGTAGATTCAAGGGTTATTAAAATTGTTTCAACTTTTATGCAATTTCTAAAATTTATATTTAATTTTTTTTTTGTGTATTGTAACAGTTTTTGAAATTTTGCACAATTGTTGGTAGTTTTTCATTTCTTTTTTGGAGGTTTCTCCAATGTTTTGTAAAGTTTGTCGATTTTTAGGAAGTTTTTCAATTTATTTGGAAGTTTTTCAATTTATTTGAAAGTGTTTCAAATTATTTGAAAGTTTTGTACATTTTTCTGATGATTTGCAACTTTTTTTCGATGTTTTATAACCTTTTTCGAAGTTTTGCATGTTAGTTTTCGAAGTTTATCAAATTGTTTGGAAGTTTTCCAAATTATTTGAAAGTTTTGCACATTTTTCTGGAGTTGTGCAATTTTTTTTGAGTTTTGCACATTTTTTCCAAAGTTTCTGAAATGTTTGTGAAATTTTTCAAATTGTTAAGAAGAATTGCATATATTTTTTAAAGTTTTGCGAATTGTTCCTAACTAAAATTTGAAAATTCTTTCAAAATTGTAAAATTTCGACGTTATAAAACAATTGCCAAACAAAAGAAACATTTGAAGGAACAAGTGAATGTAAATCAATAAATCACCAAAAAATTTCCCAAAATGACCACAACTGACGCCAAAACAAACTTTGTTTAATGATAATTACCTCGTTTGGGTGTAGCTTCTTGCAACAACGGCATCGTAGTAACCATTAATTAACAACACTCACAAAAGTAGCGTAGCACAATTCACTTAGCCCACAAAAATGTCCAAAATCGTAGCACTTGTTATAAAAAACTCAACTTTTTGGCGAATCAAAACTCACTGCGTGTCTTTGAAGTTTCGAATTGTTTTTGAGCTCGTCGCCGATATGTTAGATCGTCGTCGAGCGTATATGTAAGTATGTGCGACGCTCACGAGAAGCGCGAGCTTACTGAAGTTGGAAAGCTCACGCACGTCGGGACTTAACCTAGGGCAACACCGAACACCACACGCACCTCCACACGCAAAAACCTCCCTCCCCAACCCAAAAACGCAAGCGCGTAAAGCTGGTCTAGGAGAGAAAAAAATCAGCCAACGTGCGCACCACCACCACTCACCACCACTCGTCGTCTGCGTCGCACTCATTCGTTCGTACAAGCAGAGCGAGTAAGACGGCAGGTTATACAAGTCGTTACACTTTAGCATAAGACCATTCACATGCAATATTGTGGGGTGAAATAAGAGAGGTTGTTAGGCGGGGCGTGTAAGTGCGACAAGGATGGGGAATGTGTTCGCGTGTACACGATGGGATTGGGTGTATTACGACAAATAATATTGTCTCTCTCGCTCTCTCTCTGTTACAGGCCGCGATGAGGAGTGCGACTCATTTGTATAAGGGGGTGCGCTCGGGTGCGTGCGCCGATTGGGGCTTTGCGCAATGCCAGGGAGAGCCGAAGCCATCACAATGACAGAGACAGACCTACCCGCCCTTAAACTTATTAAAAGAGGATGCAAAGTGTTATGAAACAAAAGTTAAACAAAATTTGTTTTAATCTGTAACAAATTTTGTTTTTCAGGATATAAGGGTTTTCTGAACAAATAACAACGTTGTTTCAGTATTTTGAAGATGTTATCCATCGATAGTTTTATGTTTTCTGGTTTGAAATTAACTAATAAACCCAAGTCTACTAAAACATTTTGATAAATCACTTTATAAACTATGAAAAAATGGCTTAAACTAAAATTAGAGCGGATTCATGCGCCGATTAGGACTTTGAGCAATGCTAGGGAGAGCCGTAGGCATTGCAATGACAGAGTCAGACCTACCCGCCCTTAAACTTATTAAAAGAGGATGTAAAGCGTTAAGAAGCAAAAGTTAAACAGAATTTGTTTTAATCTATAACAAATTTTGTTTTTTAAGGACTTTCAGGATTTGTGAACAAATAACAACGTTGTTTCACTATTTTGGAGATGTTATCCTTCGATATTTTAATGTTTTCTGGTTTTAAATTAACCAATAAACTTAATTCTAGTAATACATTTTGATAAATCTCTTTAAAAACTATGCAAAATTAGCTTAAACTAAAATTTTACAGGTTAGTTGATGGATTTGGGTTTAGATGGCGGTCTAGAAAACTTTCAGTTTCTTACGCAGGTAGAGAGAGGCGTTTGTGTGCCGATTGAAGGTCGGTCTTTCATGGTGCAATTTCGCAATTCGGTAATAACTGTTCGGTGCGGTTGTAAGATGCAAATTTTTGGCACGTAATTGTCTTCCCCGCCTAATCCAATTTCGCTGCGGCTGGCCTCGAAAGGGTGGTTTTGTGCCGTTTGCCCGACGACCACCAACAGCGTGATTGAAGGTAAACACTGGATTACGCGGTGCGTTTGATATTTTTGTGAAAATGCCAAAATTCCGCATCTTTGACCGGCGGGACTATGCAATCTAGTATTATGAAAAACTCACCCTTAAAGTCAGACTGCCGTCATTGATTTTTTCGAAACTATACATGTTTTTCATGGCAAAATTGTTAAATTTGATCAATATTTCTGATGTTTTGATAATTAGCTCTGAAAATCATGTAAAACCATCGCAACAAGGCATGAGAGTTTTAGAGTTGTGTGTGTGTGTGTGTGTGTGTGTGTGTAGGTGTGTGTGTGTGTGTGTGTGTGTGTGTGTGTGAAGTTGTTGTGTGAAAAATGAAAAAATGATCACACTGTGTGATTCCCGCTCCGAGGAGTTGTACTTTGTCCGTTGGCGTGATTCGACATATTTTGTTATAAAGTTTCTTAGCATAGGTTGTTGTACGTTAAATAAAAGTGGACACTATAAGTTTCGACATTTTTATGTATTTACGATAAAATAACAAGAAAAACTGGACGAAATTGATTAATAAAGTACAAATTACGAAATTACCAACCCTCAAAAGCATAATATAAATCGATAAATCATTAACAAGTCCCCAAAATAAGTGACAATAGCCTTTTTTAAAGAGGTTTTGCACTCGAACAAAAATCCGCCCTTCCCGCTCTGAACATGACATTCGCAGTGATGCATTTTCAAAGAAAAAAAAACTCTATAAAACACCCTTCAATGATGTTCGAATCGCGAAATATTCGGCCTCAAAATATGTGTTTTTGATTTGACCAATATACAGCATCCTACAATATAAACTCACTCGCCCACAACTAAGCTAAAAGCAACCAGCAACTATTTCCGAATATATTTCCCACCCTGTATGATAGAAAAAAAAATCGTTTCTTGATATTTTTAATCGATTCGCTCCTCACTTGAAATTGTGCGTTTCAAGATGAAATTTACAGAAAGGAAACCGGAAAATGGAAAGCTGAAAACTGGTCCATACCAAGCACGAGGGCGCATAAAGAAGGCAACACTCGGCGCTGGACATGGCAGGGGACATTTTTCGGCGGTGGCGCTTCGTCAAAAGGCTTGCTGAAAGGAACGCCAGCACAACACAGTCGTTCAACAACAACTAATACATCGAAGAAGCAAAAAAAAAAACATATACAATATGTGCGAAAATATCAAATAAAACTGATTTAAACTGGAAATTAACTTATTTGTTGAGGGAGTGGTCATACTTGCAGCAAATAAGTTAAGCTCAGAAAGTCTTAAAAGTTGGTTCGATGCTTGGTTGTTTGGGTGGTTGGTGGATGGAAAATTAGACAAGGCGCGAGTCAGGAAGAGAGTCTGGCAAGGGGCTTGAGGAGAGTGGGACGACGCAAAAAATATGATGATCACATCAAAGGTATCCAAGGAAGCAGCACGGCGGGGGTTGGTTGGGGGTGGCAGGAGGGGGGTGGG
>JAODAC010035887.1:0-13212 GCA_027575185.1 Mimaenictus wilsoni
TATGTATGTATCCAGGCTGAAGGACCAGTGAAGGTCGATGGCCAGGTCTGCGGACCGAATACATTAAATAAAAATATATACCTAACTAAAACTTTTATGTAAGTTGCCTTTTTGGTAGATACAATATTATGGGGAAACTCAATGGTTGCCTTGTTGATATTTAATATAGTTTTCGTAAATTAATTCGTAACAGAATTCGTAACTATAGATTGTATCTTATTCTTCAAATAATGAAAATTTAAAATTGATTCATACGCACCTTGATTGGCAGATCTTGCTCAGGCACGGATAGGAAGGGATAGAAAGGGATCCGCTGAATTTCAAGGATCTATATTTTAACGGCATTAAACACATGTCCCATTTTTGGAGGGCTGAAACCTAGAGTGCCAAGGTGTTGTAGACAACCTTGATCAGCCACTTCTTTCATTAGAAAAAGTTGATATATTATATCTTTTTACATGTTGCATTCGTATTAATATCTGTACTAGTAAGTATCTGCATGTATTAATATTTGTATTAATATTGGTACGTCTCCACTAAATAAGTATTTTATTAACAATTCTTTAACTTCTCATTAGTACAATTAGCAATTAGTTACAATTAGCAAGCTGGTATATAGCTAATGGTATATTATTTACTATAAAAACTATATCATTATAACTAAAATCATTCAAAAGATTGTTTTTAAAGTTTAAAAATGTCCTCAAGTCTCAACCGATAATTTTAGAAAAAAATCTCTTCGTTGCTCTAAATAAATATTACAAACCAAAATTAATGACTTTCGGGTAAACTGTAGACTTTAAACATAAACGGCGTGTGAATGAAAAATGATTCAGAGATTCTCCTCACGAGGTTGCTTTATTTTTAGGGATGCTCCTAGACCGATGCCAACTTACGCGCGCCTTAATTAACTCGCGTCTGTGAAAACGACACTAATTGTCAGGATGTATTTCTATTGAGATTCAAAAGCATGTTTAGGACTCTAAAAGATGATATCAAAAGAAAATTAGTTGCTTTTCTCAATGAGAAATAAACTGATATATTTGTAATTTGAAAATGAAATGTTGAACATTTGCAATTTGGATTTAATTTGGATTTAATGAATTTGTGATATTTTTAGTTATGCTGAATGTGAAGGTTGGCTCATCCAATTAAAAACTTGCTCTGGTTATAGTTTTCTTAGTACACATTTCTGGGTAGCAAATCGAAAGTGTCTTTTGTAATCATGTTTTTATATTCCTCTAAGGTTTTAGGTACGTCAAAAATATATAGATAAATATCGATAAATCAACGGTGTGGTATCGATTTTATCGCTATATTAATAAGTAATGGATATATTGATATGAAATGTCGTCGATAGTTTGTTGCTGTCGAATTGAAAGTCATTTTTATGTGGGGGTGGGGGTTGGTTTTATATGAGGCATGTGACTCACAGTGACCGTGGCCTCAAAAAAGGGGGTTCCCCTTGGTATATTAGACTTCTTCTCCCATTAAGCCTTCTTCTTAATGGGAGGATATCCCATAAAACAAGTGTCCCAAGGTAAGCCATTGTACAATTTCAAAAGATAAAACCAGCTTAATAAGGAGGAGGAACGTGAGATAAGTGACCCACGGTGACCCATTGTAAATCGTCAACAAATAAAGCCAACTTAAGTAGAGAGGGACACGAGACATGTGACCCACGTCCAAGAAAGGGAGTGGATTTGCACAAATTCGTTAAATTCAAAAATATCGACATCGATATTTCAATATGTATATCATTAAACATGTTTACCATTCGTACGATATGTATTTCCTCTGAATTATGAGTTAATAGAAATTGTTACGCCTTTCTTGTCTTGGGATATATTTAATAAAAATGGAAATATGTATAATCAAATCTTAGTTGTGCAATTTTTAAACATAATAGCTGATTTTAATTGCTTGTACGTGATGATAACATAAATTTAAAGAAATTAAGATAATTTTTCCACGATAAAATTTTCCTATTCAAATTAGCAAGTGCAGAAAAAAATCAAGATATACGCACGGCTAATCGCATTAAACACGCATCTCGTAATAGCAATAATTTCATAAGTAATAACCGTACTAAGGCGTCTTGGAGTCCACGTATAAACTGTTCACTTCCGCTGATAAGATCATCATCGTCACACTGGTTAACATGCATGGATACACTGTAACTTCAGGTATTACACGCTCATTCAGCAGAGGAGAGAGAGCGAGAAAAAATCACCGCATATCACAACACCATAATGAGATGAATGTGTGAAAATGCCGTAGAAAACAAACGAGTCCTAGGAAGCGAAAAAAATATCTACCTGCACACCGGCAGCGACTGACATAGATTTGCACTATGAGCGTTTAACACGAGTAGCAGGAAAAATTCAATAGTTCCCATTGGGCTTGTGAACGCAGCAGGCCGATGCATGGGAAGTTCATAAATTCATTCCGGACAAGTCCGTACAACAATTGCTTGTAAGCAGTAGCAAACAACATGCACGAGCGGCAGCCACTGATTAAGACCTCGTCTGCGGGCGTTACATAAGTGCGGACAGCGCGCGGTTTATTGCAAATGTTCATCTGGCGAATACGAATAAAATTTTCGTAGGAAAATGCAGCGATATTTTCACCATGCTCCTCGTACGTTGATAGATGTCGATCATTAAGGTGCAACATTATGTTGGTGCCAATGGAAGCAAGCCAACATTATAAAGGCTTAAAAATAAGAATAAGATGACACATTCATTAACACCGCTAACAACACTTAATAGTCTTGCAAAATATCACTTCATGTTGCTAATATCAAAAATGTATTTCGGTATAATCTAGTTAAATCCAGTTGTACTTCATTTGTCATTATTTCATTTTAAATGGAACAATTTCGAACGTTTTTGTCACGTTAAACCATTATAATTATTTTGTAAATACAAATGAAGTTAGGTCATTGTAAATGGAGTAGTTAATTTGAATTTTGTTTTGTTTACAGGTGTCTACAGGTGTTCAAGAGCATGCTGCAACCTAGTATGTTTTGCATTTGTTTTCTTCACCAGTCTTAGATTTATCGCCATCATACGTCGTTTACAATAAGCTCATCAATATTTATTTATTGACAAAACCCACATTTGATCATGGAACAAAGCAATGTCATTGTTGTAAAAATGATAGGTTGCAATAAATACAGTGTATAGGTTCATAAACGCCTACAAAGACGTCACTTATCATTACTAATATTTTATTGACATTTCATTAAAGTGATTTGTTTAATAGTTAGTTTGAGTTAAGATAATTACTCACATGTTGTTGAAGTTTTGCTAATTGTAAGTTGCTAAATGAATATAGGATATATGGACTTCGATGAGAAATTAAGATGAGATGAGGCTAATTTGATTGCTAAACAGATTTTAATGAATATAAAAGAAATATAACTGAATTAAGCTATGTTATAAGGACCACAGTTCGAATGTTTACAAGAACTTTACAAATCGTCGAATTTTAAAATGAAGATTAAATTGGATCAAATTTAATATGTAATGAACATGATTGAAACGTACTTGAAACGTACATAATTATTCTTATTCTTGTTTAGACATTTTGCCTGTTCCTACTTCAGTCAGGGTTTAAGTGATTACTCCATCTCTTACGAGGTCCTGCGAGGGATTATTCCCCGTGGCGATTTATCTCGAGCAATTCGCACTATTCCTGATTAGTCCATCGCCCTGTGTAGTCGTTACATTCGAGCTTTCGGTTCTTGAACCATTGCCCAATGTCTGCTATGTTGTTACAAGCTCTTCGAATCCCTTTGTTCTTTATCCGGTCCAGAAGAATTTCCTCCCCTTCTATGTTTCTAGATATTTTCATTTAGGCTGTTCTGAGTAGTCCAGTTCGGCTAAGTACATCAGGAGACCCATCCTGATTTGACCCTGCTGCCTTGTTTATGCTTACTTTAATTTCTATTCTCAAGTGCTTATTGTTCCATACGGTATTTCTTAGACATCCTGCTACTCTCACAATCAGTGATTTTTCGACTGGTACTGCTACTTCCTTCTCCACTCCTGCGAAGCATGAGATGATTATGCCAAAATATCTGTTGCTCATCAGAAAATATCAGAGCTCACTTGTTGGAAGATTTGTCCATTCCAAAGTGCGTCTCATTGACTTCGGTGCTATATCATTGCATTTGGTCTTATATTTATTTATATTAATACATAAAATACATTTAAAACTTTTTAATTTTTAATTTAATAATTTTTAAATTGGAGGAAAAAGTATAGTGCTGAAATTATGATTTTATGTTGAAATATAAATGAATAAATGAAATATAATAGAATAAAAAATAAAAATATTGTATTTGGTCCATAGACCTGGCTATCGACCTAACAGCTCCTTCAGCCTGGATACATGTTTATTTATTATTTTTATATTTTACATTTTTGATGTTGTTATTGTTGATTTTATTGTGTTGTGTTGATTCCTTGTTGAGTGTTGAGATTACTTCGTAGATTTTGCTTGTTGTGGTTGTCGTGAGATGCGCATACTGCGATTGATGTGATTTTTGATGTATGATTTGTAATTGTTGTGATTCTTGTAGTGTGAATTTAATGGTGTGGATTTTGTGCGCTTAATTTTTGTGTGAATTAATTAAATAATTAATTCACACATATGGGAGCCCACTTCGGGGACTCGAACCCTGTCCGTCTGCGTGGTATGCCGAAGCACTAGCAACTGTGCTGCCCAGGTGGGCTATAATAGAATATATTAATGAATTTTATTAATCCATTGATTTGTTGCTAAATAATCTAATCTCTCCTGCGTTTTCATTAAAATTGTTGATAAACAGCCCATTGATACAGTTGGTGACGTATTTATAGAAACTTCATTAATGGAACTTCAGAACTTCAGCCATGGTAAAATTTAGTTTCGATTTTTAAACATACTCACTTAATTTACTGGAATTTATTTCGACTTGTATTCGTTGACTTGTTTAACTTTGTTTTGAAACAAAGTTTAATTATCATATATTCATATTATACATGTTAAATGATTATGGTCCTTCAGACCAAGGGTCTGCAACTTTTTTCGACTGTAGTTCAGTAATGGCAACGAGATTGGGAGTTCACACGTTTAAAGTGGGTCACGCGGAATTATTAAATCGGCCAGTCAGTGACCAGTTGGACATAGATTGTCGAGCAACGCTTCAGACCATTGCAAAAAATGTACAGTTTAATAAATGTATTGTTAGTGTGTTATTAGTTATATGGTTCAGTTTAATCTGTATTTTAGATATTTTAAAAACTATATTGATAACAGTATTCTTCGAATTTCTATTATATATCGTTCCCATTGCAATTTTTTTCTTTAAAATATAGTTGTACTCTCTTCATATGCACTGACATGATGTTCCAGGAGAGGAATCAAGCCCACAAGAACTGCCAGTTTCACACTGAGATTATAAAATCTTTCCCTCAAGCATTTCAAAAAAGAATGAAATTTGAAGTATTAAGTTAGCGATATTATTATTGTTAATATTAGTATTCTACACCAACATTAACGACATATCTGACATGTTTGTATATGTATTGGGGAGAAATTGGCGGTTGAAAACGACGATTGATTATACGATGGATGACCGTTGAAAATAGCAGTTACTGAGGGCGTTGGTTGGCGCGAGGCAACGGCGGTTTCTGAAGGCGGCGGCGGCCCCTCGGGAAGGTGCTGGGAGGAAAAAGAATCGCCCCACAGGAATAAAAGAGCCGTGCTCGCGCTTAATAAGGAGAGTTCTGTTCGAGACTAGGGTGAGTTTGTTTCTCTATTTTGTGGGAATTTCCGGAAATCGTCATGTCAGGTGACGGGTAGTCGTCGGCCAGCTATCCTTCTTGATAAATAGTTTAGTGTTTAGCATTTCGCATGCGGTTAAAAGACTGTCGGTTGAGGTTCACGACAATAATTGGTAGCACAAGGTATTTAATAGAAATACGGACATTCTGCCTATTCAATTTTGAATGTTGTATTTTTTTCCTTCACATGTAAAAGAAGCATTTTCTCTGCACTTCATCGTCCGAGCCGACCGCAAACGAATAAATTCAATTTTGATATATATCAAGGTGTTATTGGAACGAATATTAAAGATTTTTCATAAATTTTCATAAAATAAAATAGGTGCTACACGTCAACCTACCAGAATACAATTTTATATAATTTTAACTTGTAATATTTACATTTTCACGCTTGTCCAAGTGTAAATTAGTGCAGTGTAAACAATGCACAATTCAGCTGAGATAAATCAACATCTTACTTAGCGCGCGCAGCTTTGCTTTGTTTTTGCCTTTTTGCGCCATTATGCAACCGGTTGTTTTCCATTTTTCGCATTTTCAGTTCCGCGCATTTTCATCGCTTCGCTTTGTCTGCGCGAACGAATCGTTTCGCATTCGGTTGCATTTCAATTACGCGGCGGCAAGCAAACAAGCAGGCAGGCAGGCAGGCAGGCAGACAAAACGCAAAAATTGCACCGTGCTCGTTATTGGTGCACGAGCATTCTGAGAATCCGACGGAATCATAGCGGAAACCAGCGAGCGATGCTGGCGAAGAACGACGTTTAACTTTTACTTTTGTTCTTGCCGTGGCATTTTCGTTGGCGGCAGGATTTGGCTAAGACGCTGCTGTGATTTGTGCGCTAATGCTAATTGCAATTTTCCTAAGAAGTCTGCGACTGTGACTGCGAAGGAATATTGTCATCCTATATTACGGCGTGTAATTACTTACTCGCTAACGGCGATTATTAGCCCTGTCTTCCTTCGCTGTAGTTCATTAGTGTATTATTGAATGGATTGTTTCGATTTATATGGTGTACGATTTCTATTGAGATGGAGATTAATTTACGATTAGTCTCAAACACGTTGACGTGAGTTACGTTGAGCTCATCCTGAAAATGACCGGAAATTCCGTACTTTTCTCATAATTATGCCTCTAATTATTGGTATTGGTAATTAAAGGTAATTAATTCGAATGTTTGCAAATATTATAATCAACGAATTGATTAGAGAATTTATTTAGCAAAAATACATGTTTAATTTAGTCAATGTCCATGCAAATTCGTAAAATTACTGATTGTAATGTGAGTAAATTTGAAAACTGAATTGTCAGCTGTTTAAGCAAGTTCAATAAACGATTGTTTGGGCAGGTTTGCGATAAATTGCGAGAAAGTTGAAATTTGGTAGAGTAAATTTTAAGTTTAGTTAGGTTAGAAAGATCGATATAAGACCAAGGCAAGATTCTAAAAATGATAGAAGTACAGTTTGCTAAAATACGGACAATTAGGTTTACGTAGAAAAGAGCGACCTTGAACATTACCTCTACCTGTTGAATAATGTGTACATTTCAGAATCGTTTTGATTAAGAAATTATTATTTTCGCACGTAATAGTCGCAGAAAAAGTATAGTGTACAACTCGCATGGAATACCCTATCCTCACTCGTATGAGTTTCTCATACTCGTACACGTACTCATAAACTTACTACAAGTCTATACAAATTTGTGCACCTAGCTGATGACTGAGTATTATAGTTTTTTTGATATTTATTTATGAATAAAATTAGTTTTGAACATATTTTTATAAAGTGGCGCCGAAAAAAAATTACGTACTAAACCACGGTGAAATAAAGCTTGTAAACCTCTGATATATCTTGTTATATTCAATATTATTCATATACTACAGCGCTTTCCAAAGTGTGGATAGGGATTCGGCACTGGTTTGCAGAAAAATTCTGCCGGATCGTGGCAACTTAAACGATATTGTGAAATCCTAAAAAATCTTTACATACTAGTAAATCAGTCTGTCATTAGTTATGAAATAAAGAAACAAATAAATTGATGTTTCTTTAAAAAAAAAACAAAATTAGTTAGGTGAATAAATGTCTGGCTGCGGTCATAAAAGTTTGAGAAATACATTTTAATTAAATTATATGTTTATTATTGCCCTAATCAAATATTGTAACCTACAATTCAAATTCATTTCACATAACTTTTTTCTAGTGAAATTTCACCACCATGCGATGACTTCTGGTCGCCGTTTATATTTGAATTTGGCGCCCTGTGTACTAAGTTAACGAGCCGAGGTGGCAACCGCGCGACGCTACTGAGCGTCGTTTGGGGCGAGTTTAGGCTTGCGTGCCCTCGGCTCGATATGATCTGTGGGCTCGACCTTGTTCTCCTCTGACTGTGGCGCGAGTAGGTGGGTTGAGAGTTTTTCTTTGTACTTCAATAAATTTTTGTTAAGTTTACCACCGTTCGTTGTGAGCCAGTCGGAGAGTGCCTGCACCGAGGCTATTAATTTAGAGCTCGTGATTCATAATCGCGAGTGCATATAAAATCGTTATTAAAAGACGCGATAAGCGCGAACCCTGTTCTTAACCTATTTTACCTAGCCTAAACTAATCTAAACGATTCTAACCTATCTTAAGTTATTCTAACCTAACATCTGATTTAATCTAACTTATACTCAGCTATCCTACCTTATCCTTACATATCCTTACCTATCATATTCCATCCTAACCTATCCAATCCTATCCTAACTTTTCCTCACCTATCCTATCCTAACCTAACGTATCTTAAGCTATCCTAACCTATCCTAACTAAGTTTACTCTGGGTTTTTTTTTCCGGGGACCGTCGCAAGCGAATCGCCCAACCTTCGTTCGCGTTTTTACCGCGAAATCAGGAGTTCGCTGACGGCGCCGCAGCTGCTTGTTGAGCGGGGAGACCAAGTGGTCACCCATCCAACGCCTAGCTACGTCCGACGTTGCTTAACCGCAGTGATCTAACAAGGTCCACATCGTGGCAAGCCGCCGCTTCCTATTTGATTTATACATATATCAAAATTATTATAACCTATCGATATTTTGAAATAAAAAGGTCAAATAATTACATATCAATGTAATTTCGTATCTCAACCTCTCTGTCTTTGTCTATTTCAACCATAATTCTCTCAAACTGATAATCTTCAATAATATAGCTTAATCTAATCCAATGTTACACAATCCTACAGAATACACTACTATTTAGTTTAAACCGCAATTTAAACAAAGAATAAAGTACTATTTAAACTAAAGAAAAACTTAGCGAATGTGTGTGAATGTGGAAGTAAACATTGCACACAACATAAACAAAACTAATTAATACGAAAGAGCCGACTATGAGAAATAATTCTCTTTCCTATACGCATTCACAATATTTAAAATACAAGCGAGCCTACTTTAACTTATCTTTTACTAAATAACTAATTGTAAGTCGACGGAAAGTGAAAAAAAAACACACACACACACAAACAAAATATCGCCTTAATTACAAATATTTCGCATTAATTACAATAAGGATGCTATAATTATTCGCTTATTAACAGCATTTTTAAATTTCTTGAAAACTTTCGGTTGTTTTCTTTTCGCTAATAGGTTTTGCTAATTGCGTTTAAATTAATGTACGGAAACAATTTTTACGTTGAGTAAATAATTTTTAATTTGTCAGCGGTAACTTTTCCTGAACAAAAAGTTGATTCATGCGGTAGTTACTGTAGTTCGGATAGCTGATAGATTAGTCACTTCCGAGTTATTTGCAGACAATTATATTATTTCAAATTTTGGGCAGGAAAGTAGGAAACTCGTTGAAAATTAAATTGGCGCAAATCATAATTATTATGCAAGCGTCTCGGTGACAGTATTCCCAAAGTTTATGTGATGCGAATTAAAGTGAAAGTTCTTGCTTCCATGACAAAATTTAGATATAGAAAGAATTTTGGCATTTAATTTTTATGTTTTTCCATGGAGATGAGTGTTCGGAAGTATTTCAAGCTGTTTGAAGATTATGACTGGTTAATTTTAAGGTGTGCTTTATTTTTTCTTAATAAATGTAATCATTTAAAAGTAGCGTTTCCTGATTACGTCTTGAAATCTTCACGTCAACGCTTCATCGTTCGCGAACACGTAACACTGAGCTACTTCCCGAGTTCCACCGACATGGAATGGAAACTGCCAGAAGTGGCATGCATTTCTGGGCATGCAACTTCATCAGCACACCGCTCACATAGCTATGAACGAGTGTGAAACAATGCCGGATTTGCAGTTTTCCACCGGTTGTTGTTGCTTGCACAATAATCATGAAACTCACTCTTCAAGACATACGCGGAAGTGTTGCACGCGAATGTAAACGATACGGGAAGTTTTTAAAGCGCCACCTACATAAGAGGATTTAATGGATAGAAGTGAATAATCATATATGCGAGTATGAATTTGTTTAAATTTGACACAGTCGATAAAGTTGCGTTTATGTTGTTGAAAATAAATTGGATTCGATTGAACCTTGTACTCAGACTTATTTAAAAATTAGAATTTAAAGATCGTATAACTAATTATGAAATTTATGGTGTTTGCACAAGTGTATGTACTTTCTTCCTCTGACAATCATGATTATTAGTTAGATTCTAGCCTTGTGGCTACAAGTTATTCTGTGTGCGCGTGGAAAATTTATTATGAATTCAGGCGTTGGACTGGAAAGTCTTAAAAGTTGATAACTTACAAACATCGACACTTCGAAGTCGATTCCTTAATTTACTCAATCCGTAATTTTTCAATCATTAATTTTATTACATAGGAATTACCGCGATATTTTTAATTCTCAAAATATTACTGCCATGAAGTAACATCAGAAACATTGGGACGATAATTTACTGGAAGATTACTGTAACGAGTAAAAAATAATTTGAAAATGTATTATCAGATGGCGCCAATGTGTATTTTCGATATCAATAAGTATCGATACTTTTCTTCGATACTTGGGTATCGAAAGTATCGAACTTTTAAAAGTATCGATACCAAAAAGTATCAAAACTTCGTGAAACGTCGATATCCCTAGTCGTTACCTCTGTTAAATTCTTTTTAATATAATTATATTGTAGTCTAATATTACTGATTAGAAAAATATCCTTTTGTTCTACATCCGGGCACATTTAAGTCTTTGGCATTGCCCATCGTTCCTTCAGTGGCTGTCCCAAGAACCGGGTATCAGGGTGCTCTTGTGGGACTGTAGGTCCCACATAAAGGGTTTAATCCGGACATGGTGGCAGTGACATTTGGAGCGTATTTTGTTGGTATACATCCAGTAGCTGGGGTTGAGCAAGTGGTTCTTCCCCGTAGACAGCAGGTGTCCTGGTGCGGTTTGCGCATTGGTCACATCTTTTCTACGCATGGCTATCTGATGTCTCGTTCACCCAGGCCTCTTCCGAGTTTCTGTGGAGAGTTTCTCAGCGTGCAGCATATTTTTCAATGCCGCCGACTTATTGGCATAAGCGGGAGGCCGGATAAATGGAGTTTGGAGATCCTCCGCGTGTTTTTATATAGAATATTCTGAAGAGCCTTGGAATTCGAGTATGATACGAGTTTTTGTGTCATGGTCGAATCGTAGGGCTTTTTCGTAATTTTCTGATTTTTGAATTTCATTATATTATTTTCTTGGAGGAAATGACTTTTATTTTAGGAAGGGAATATTTTCTTTTTGGTTTATTTGGTTTAATTTTGAATTATGGAATATCTCTTTTTCTGCCAATTGAATTCTTTTCTCTCTAAATTTGATGTGCTAAAGCCCTTCTAGGTGATGCCGCGCCAGGAGTCTTTTACTGACAATGAGTTGACACCAACACTTGGGTCGCAAAACATAGACCTGGTCAACGTCACATAACCACGCAAATCTGGATCGCGTTTTCGTATCTGAATGGTACCCTGAGTACGTGTGGTATATCGTGAGCCTTGCAGATAATTTCGGCCCCGCCATACAAAAAAAGATAAGCCCACAATCGTAAAAATACCCATGTCATAATATGAAATTGTAGAAAAAGAAATGTGATTACATTTATGCTTGTAATATAATAAGATATAAAAATATTCAGCTTATTGACTATTTCCTCAATTTAGCTATTATATCCGCATTATTGACTTTGATAAATTTTGATAGATGATCAAGGCATTGTTGTTTTGATAGTTATTCATTCTGTGTATACAGTTACAAAATATTAAATAATCAACTCCATCTTCCTCCACTCTTACGCTTATCATTGCGATGTAAGTTACCCCTCCACCCTTCTCATCTAGCCATCCTTTCACTTGATTACATTAGACTAGATGAGACTTAAATAAGACAAAGTATTTGCTCTCAAATATGTAATAGCAAAACGTCAAAACATAACAGGTACCATCTTATTGTGATCCGAAAGTATATCATGTCCAATAAAACTAAGAATATAAACCTCAATGGTAAAAAATGTAGTTCCGATCAGCAACTTGAACACAAACTGAAGCTGACAAAAACAGAATACAAGTTGCAGAAATGAATGTTCTTTACAGGAACTGTGTGAAGCAGCAGACTACAACTGTAAGAAATAATACAAGCCAAACAATTGAAAAAATAATCGATACTCGTTAAAATCATAGAGAACCAACTCTGATGGTACGTACTCGTAAAGTGTGTGCATGCAATTCTGAGTCCCAAATAATTCATAGAGAGGCCATGGGATCGTAATATTAAGAAGGAAATGCAACTGAGGGACCTCTCAGCTAATAACACCTTGGATAAAGAAAAATGGAGAACAGAGACGCTGTAACCCGAAGGAGCGTAACAGACCAATTGGTAATCGTTGTTTACCATGTAGTCCCAGGATCAAATCCTCGTTGTAATCAACGTCATCTCTGCTCGTTCCTGCAACCACCCTTATATTTGTGTTTGTCGTTACAGAAGTCTTCTTCAACTTGGGCAAGGCAATAGGGATGTCAAGAAAGCATCGGTATCGATAAGTATCGATACTTTAATTTTCGATACTTATCGATAGTATCGAATTAGTCATTTTCGATACTTTTTGTCATACCGTTACACTGAGGCCGTCTCTTAATCACAACCAACAATTACCATCATAATTCGTACTTTGAACGACAAATTCTTTCAGATTCTTGAAGTCAACGAATTCGTCGAGAAACGTATCATGTACGTGTGTGAGAATTCTTTCAGTTTCCAATATTTAAGTTTTTTTTTAATTCAATCACCAAAACGTTTCACTAATCGATACCCTGACCAATCAGAGTATCGATACTTAAAAATGAAAAATCTTCTTCTTCTTCCATCGACTAGGGTTCGCCCTGTTTGTCGTTATTCAATGGACGACGACGTCCAGCTTTGAGTCC
>JAODAC010035898.1:0-13209 GCA_027575185.1 Mimaenictus wilsoni
TCCTAAAATTATTTCGGTTTCCTAAATTTACATCTAATCTACACAAAACATGCCTTTGGACTAAACTTTCCAGAAGTCGTTTTCCTGTTATTTAATATGAATTTCTTAATCAGCATTTCACATTCGTGACACTATTATCCCTTGGAAGCTACCCAATAAAATGATAATTATATGCACTATTCAGTGAACACTGAACTAACCCTGGCCTCGGTTGTGGATAGTACGGATAAAGAAAGAAAAAGAAGTAATTGGAGTAAAATTATTACATGTTTTTATATGATACTAATTATTATTATTTTTTTAAATTTTAGTCATTCAAAAGTCCACTCTTCACTGTAACCATTCACATGATCGTGAAACTGCTTCTGGCTGTGATCATCAAGAGTCTCATCGCGTTGAAGTTCCCAAAACAAAGATTAAGCCTCGCTCTCACGTGGAAAGAGTACATCATTGCAATCGCTCCAGCTGGTGTTTTCAGCGGTATCGACATCGGTTTTTCCAATTGGGGTTTGGAGTTGATCACGATATCGCTCTACACAATGGCGAAGTCGTCCACGATCATATTCATACTCGGTTTCGCCATCCTTTTTAAGTTGGAGAAGCTCTCGTGTAGCCTGGCGAGCATCGTGGCGATGATCGCGTTCGGCCTCTTCCTAGTCACGTACAAAGCGAGCGAGTTCAACCTGCTCGGCTTCGTACTCGTGCTGCTGGCAGCGATGA
This sequence comes from Mimaenictus wilsoni, assembly GCA_027575185.1. Classification (NCBI taxonomy): domain Eukaryota; kingdom Metazoa; phylum Arthropoda; class Insecta; order Coleoptera; family Staphylinidae; genus Mimaenictus; species Mimaenictus wilsoni. The sequence continues at coordinate 721 of JAODAC010035898.1, forward strand.
GTAGCGGCATTCGATGGACTTGCGTCCAAATGCTGATGCAAAAATCAAAGCTTGGAATGAAGAGCCCGATTGACATGATTTACCACATGCAGGGTTTTATGATCATATCAGTGCTGCCGTTTATGGTTACCATTGAAGGTAGCCGGGTGGTGGATGAGTTTACCAAACTGTCGGGCGAGGATCCCAATGAAATGTGGTGGCTTATTGCTAAAATTCTTCTAGGCGCCTTTATTGCCTTCTTCATGGAGTTTTCCGAAGTGATGGTGGTTAGTTACACATCGAGTTTAACCTTGTCTATTGCTGGTATTTTTAAGGTAAGCTTAATTATATTTATATAGTCATATTTTAAGGAAATTCATCCGTGAGCCGGATGAAATTGTTAGGTGGGCCGGACACATCAATCCTGTCCGGCCCCAGACATTAAATCAAATTTGTAAGAAAAATAAATTACAACATTTAAATAAAACAACAATTCATTCAAAGCTATTCATTCAAAAACAACTAAAAAGTAGAACGTATTCTGTACAGTGCAATAACAATTATAGTGTTTGAAACTATTTTTTAGGAACTCTTCATGCTATTTTTGGCATACCTGACAGGTGATAAATTTTCAACAATCAACGTTATCGGTTTAGTATTTTGCATCGGCGGCATTGTCATCCACGTCGTGCACAAAATCGGCGCAATACAGGCGCAAACAATGCGCGCTTATGAATTTGATGCCTCCGATAGCTATGATTTCGGAGTGAGTAAATCACTCCTGGAAACGGGCGCCGACATTGAGCAGATGCATCTCACCAGCGAGAGCGAAGAAGAGGAACAGGACTCGCAAGAAATCTTCAACATTCTAAATCGACACGATAGGTGATAAAGCGCTCCAAGGCGGAACATGAAAATCAAATCACAACCTCATGAACTTTTCTTACACGAGTGCCATTTTTCCTTGGAATGCAAACTACAATCTATGCGGTTTCCTACGATAAGCATTTACATTTGTCTAGTCTCTAGCCTAAGCAGAAACACGTTATCATGTTTATCGTGATGCACGAGGTCCAAATTCATACATGCTACACGAGAACGTGATTGTTCATCTTGTGTTTGTGATTTTACCCAGCGTATGTCTATGTATTTGTGTCTATTTTTGGTGTGAAGTGCTAAAAAGATCTTTCGATTTTTCTGTGCTCAATTGCAATTTGTACTTATCGTTAGTTGTTTAATCGCAGAAAATAATGTCGAAAAGCAAATCAAACCTGAATATGTATGCACAAATGTCGCGCACGACGTATTTGTATTTATATGGTGATAAGGAAATTGTGAGAATGAGGTTCATATGTGAATGCGGGTGCAATTTATTACCTAATAATTTACTATTGTTTGTTTTCTGTTTTAATGTTTCCAACTAAGCGCAAAGAATGCGATTGATGTAAAGCTGTATATTTTTATACATTCCACGTTTTGTTCCTTCATTTTTGCGTGAAAGTTAGTTATTTATAGATGTTGTTTAATTTATGACGTACATTTAACAAAAACTGATAAATATTTTATAAATGATATCCTGGTTTTACTTGCGCAATGGTTTGGATTTCTTAAACATGCCACATTTTGTATAGTCGCATTGAGTACTAAGTAGAATGTATTAAAACGTCTTGTCCTTTTTATCTCAATTATATTGGGAAAAAATGCATTTGCAACACGATAGCATTCAGTCATACCATCTTTGATCCTATCGAAAAGCTGTTCAACGTTTTGTTTTCGCATCATTGAGTTTGTCCTTGCTGGATACCATACCCCATCACAAGTGTGCATGGTAAGTTAAGCAATTGTTTTATAAAGAAGGATTTATATAAATACAATAGTTAATCATGAACATGATGATGTCTATATACCGGTCGATGTTTCGATTCGCTCACCAAATACCGCTGAGGCGAAAAACAGACTGATGGATATATAGATAATGTCCAATGATGGTGTAAATATATCAGAGTCGATCAGAGAAAATATAAGATATATGTATTATCTATGAAATCGATCGAACTCCCAACAAGTTAATTTCGAAGCCAGGGGAAATTCAGATATGGTCGACTCAAGCGGATGTTCGTTGCGCCTGGTTCTGTTAAATAGAGAACCACAGTGCGCCTAAAGTTTAGAGCTAGACTTATTTTACGCGACAAGGCATAATATCTACTACTTTCCAACATATTGGGCTACAACAGTACTTGTCTGGAAGGCAAACGATATAATTACATTTTTGATAGATGACTCAGAGTTTCTCCTGTAATTATATTGTAAACTAGAAACATCAAGGCTTTTTAAAAATTTGATGATAAAATTATATATATTAAAGGATGCCTTAACGTATCATTATCATCAATAGTATTAGCAGCTTTTCACATTGCCGACTTAAGGCTGTGGAGATAAAAACTACCCCAACATCAAATTGGACAGTTCTTACGATAAATGGGATATATATGCGAAATGCCACTTGAGAAGTTCCACCGAGAAGATACTTGATGTTAAATGTGCCTTGGGATTCCTGAAGTCCATATCTCCTGTGTAGGGAGGATGTACAACCGTGCATTCTGATATTATTAAATACGTTCCCATTCACAGCGTCAGTTTCATTCATCTCCAAAATGTTGTTCCTAAAGTTATTGATTGTATATGTTTATTGCATTTTTGAAGCTAACACTAAAGTGAATATAAAAAAGTCTGTTACCTCAGACACGTTTATTGCCACGGTTTATTATGAAGAAATTAAGGTTTATCCGGATTTTCCCTACCATACCTATAACATTAACAAATATAAAGTTAAAATAATTCATGAACATTTTACCAATTGTAAGTACGATAATTTTACTATGACATCGATTATAGACAACTCACTCGCTTCAAAGTACACTGAGATATATATTTACGTTGATGATTCGAAGCTTGAATTTATTCCCACAAGTGCATTTCCAAAAACAAGTGATTTAGTGAATAATGGAAAGAAATGTGAAGCTGTGTATAAAGATGTTATTTTTAATAACAATAATATACAAAGGATATATCCCTATGCATTGAGCAATCTTCCAACTTATTCCCTTGTAAATAATAAATTGGGAACTATTCATAACAATGCATTTTCCAATCAATATATTAAAAATCTTAATTTGACAAATAATAATATTGGAAATGTTGATACCATATTTGGAAAAATGGATCAGTTACAAATATTAATACTGGCGTGGAATAACATTACCAAAATTACTCATGCATTCATAAATATGCCAGTTTTAAAGAAACTGGTCCTTTCTCATAACCAAATTAACTATTTGGATTTGAATACATTCTCCGGATTAGTAAATCTGAACACTTTAGATCTCTCCCACAATCACATCGCAGAATTGAATGATTTTATCATTAATTTACCACTTATGCAAGATCTGATAATAAGTTATAACCAACTGCAAACTATGAATGTCGACACATTTCAAGGAATGAAATATCTGCAGAGAATTGATATTGATGGCAATAATTTTACTTGTGCTGAATTGGTTACCAATAGTCGCCTGTTGTTGAAAACGTATATTAAAATTGCTGTTGGCCGTACACGCGATGGAATACATTATCATGGAATTGCTTGTAACAACCATACATCCGAGGAACATTTAAACACCACAAATATAGACATTGAATCGTTTGAAGCCCTGAAGAAAATTGCTGATGTCGTAAATGAATGGAAATTGGAGCTGGTGGACGATGGGCAAGTGCAATTAAGTACTATGCAAAACATTGTTATTATCCTAAATAATTTGGAAAAGAAAACAAATTATAACTTCGCAGTTCATTTAAATAATAGTAAGCTTCAAGTATCAATATTACAACAGATCGGAAAAGTATTCAATGAAACGCACAATACAATTTCCGATAATCAAAAATCAGACATTGAAGCGTTTGCAGTTTTGAATAAAATAGCTCATGTTCTAAATGAATCGAAATTGGAGATGGCGGACGATAGAAAAGTGCAATTAAGTACTATGCAAAGCATTGTTACTATATTAAATAATTTGGAAGAGAAAACTAATTATAACTTCGCAGTTCATTTAAATAATAGTAAGCTTCAAGCATCAATATTGCAACAGATCGGAAAAGTATTCAATGAAACGCACAATACAATTTCCGATAATCAAAAATCAGACATTGAAGCGTTTGAAGTTTTGAAGAAAATAGCTCATGTTCTAAATGCATCGAAATTGGTGATGGCGGACGATAGAAAACTGCAATTAGATTGTATGCAAAGTATTGTTAAAATTAAAATACTAAATAATTTGGACGAGAAAATAAAGGATCATAACGCAGAGCAGTCAAATAATAGCAAAGTTCAATCATCAATATTACAACGAATCGAAAAAGTATTCAATGAAACGGACTTTAAAATTTCCGATAATCAAAAGGCTGAAATAATGCTAATGCAACGCATGTTAAACTCTATCAACAATTCGAAAGTTGATATCATAACGATATTGCAAGGGATCGAAAAAATATTCAACGGAACGGACAAGAAAACTTCGGATAATCAAATATCTCAAATACATCAAACATTCTTAAATGAATTGAAGAATTTGAAGTTGGACGATAATACTAACAACGGCAATACAACTAACAATAAGTTGTTAATTGGTGAAGAGTTTTCAAAACAAATTTGGCTTCTTTTAGTATTTTTCCTCATTACGTTAATATTTGGAGTTGCAATTGCTATTTATATGTGTTGTAAGATTATTTACTTTATTTTAAATAATCAGTTCAACCCAACCAATCATCGAATCATTCATGATATGATTGAGATGGAGTAATATTGAGATGGAGACATACATCTGACAAACATGTCAGCTGAAAAGCTTTATACTGTTTTAATACTTCTGGAATAAATATATATTTAAATATTTTGATTTTGTTTCTGATTTGGTATATTAATGAGAGATTGATGAATCTCGGAATTTTGATGAAGGGTAATTGTGGACATTTTTAATACAGCTCAATTAGGATTAGGGGCGGGATAATGCAAGTGTTTTCATATAAAAAGACTATTTAACACTTATTTCAGTTAATTTCTAATATCAATGGCGAGAAGATGAAAACTTGACTTTCGAAGTGTATATCTCGAGGTTTTAACTCAAGTTGTGGGAGTAGGTATAATAATGATTTGCGTCATAATTTTTCCTCAAAGTACAGTCATTACATTTTTTCTTTATTTTAAAATTTCTCGTTTAACTCGTTTTAAGTATTTACCTTTCTGTATCCAATATGAAAATATTTATATTGTGACCAATTATTGTTCAAAATGAGTACACTTTATGGAAATATTCATTTCCTGTATCGAGCAAGTAAAGCAAGGTCGCAAAGGAACGCTCATAATCGTTAAAATCCATGAATGTCCGATGTTTGCTCTCCCAATGTACTAAAACAATAAACAATACAATTCAAAAAAGTTCAAAACTTTTACAGTTGGAAACCTTCACTTGGGCTTTTTATCTGTTATAAACTAGCAATTATCATTTAGTCTGGAAGTGTGTCAGCTTAGCAACAAAAAGAGGGGAGAAGCTAAGCCTAGCTGAATTCAAGCTTTTAGATTAGATTAGATTTTGCTGAAAACTCTTCATTTCAAATCCAAAGCAATAATCCATGACCAGTGGATCGTGGGTATCAAACTTGCAAACACGCATTTGAAATGTCAAATTTACATTGCCTAAAGTAAATTGTTGATTATTTGGCCCAATTTAGCTTTTGAGTTTGACACTCCTGCAATTTATATATTTTCATTTTGAAACCCGGAATAATATATGCGCTTTGATTCTTATGTAAGCAATGTGACAACACAGCATGTCGAGTCTTATATCTCTGGGCTTTGTGGACTTCTGAACTGCCAAATTTATTTCACAGTCATCAAGTCAATCGTTACCATCTCTTCAAACACATTTTGAACAGGGCCATTAGCGCATATCTTAGTTAAGGCAAATACAGGCGATAATAATCTTTAGACATAGGAAAAGTAAATATAGTAATGCGAAATCTAATAACGCTGGCCATGCGCTACCCTTTAGCCCTAATTAGTGTTAGGATTTTTGTATATATACCGCAACTATACTGTGAAATAAACAGATGCAAATCAGCCTTGAGTTGAGTCACTTGTATCTCAACGAAGAGCCTAAAAACCTCAGAGTTCAGTTTCTCCCTCATACAGTTTGTTTCTCCGCGGCCTTACAAACCGCGGTACACCATCCTCGAGGCAACGTCATTCCAGCACACGCCAGTGCCTCAAGAGCGGACGAGCTCTTCACCGTACCGGCACCCATTGTCATCGGCGTGTGCGTACACACCATCCGTGAACAGTAACTCGCCAATGGTCTGCGAACCAATGTCGGCTGGGTTCCACACGGTATGAATGCGACGTAAATAAAGTGGGACGTGTTCTAAGTTGGCAGCCCTTTTTTGTAGCGCGGTGAACGCACTAGGTCCACATTCAGTCCTTGAACCTCCAGAAGATTGCAGGCAGGCAACTACCCATTGGATGTGTTGTCACGTAAGGGAAGGTGAAAAATAGATGACACTCATACGGCGTTCGGATTACAACTACGTAACCGGTGGTTGCAGCCCTCAAAAATACCTCTTCGAGGTTCCAAGACTCTATTATAACATCTTCCAACTACTCCAGAAGAGAGAGTGTGCCCCCCCTCACAATAAGTAAAAATTGCCTTCTCGTTGACCTGATGATCGATGCTTTCCATGAGCTATTGGTTCGCAACAATACCATTCAGGCCGTATGTTTGTTCACAAATATCTTACACTGAAAACTGATTAAAAATCTGGAACGGGATTTAGGCACTAATAACGAAACATAAGTAGAAATGAATACATTTTTATACTTTTACTTCTGATTTTAAAGAGTTTTACTAATTCATAACAACTGGATTATAACAATCTGGGTACGTATTGCTATTTTGAGCATATGGTTGATGTGAATTAACTTGCAATCGAAAAATGCCACTACGATTGACTGGCATATGTTCCCCGTAAATTGTAGCTTTCCGCCTAGTTTGGCTATAATTATGTATTGTCTGAACGAAACCACATGATAAAATCGATTCAGTGAAATAGCTACGAGCTAATCGATGGTCGCAGAAAAATAACTCATCAACTCCATCCTTGCCTACACAACCAGGTTGACGGCCGCTAATTAAATCCACGTAGGTATCCACTGTTCCAAATGCTTCTAAAGTACCAGCTGTGTATGTTGTGTGAGTAATGTCTAACAAATCAGCGTCGTCTTTCGTCAGGGTTTCGGAGAAGTGACTTATGGTAAAAGGACCTCTGAATAGAGGTCCAGCTGGATCCGACGCTGAAATTCGAGCCACCTTTTGCCCAAGAGTTTCTTTAATTACTCGTGCTGCTCTTCCAGTTACATGTGTTCCCAAAGAATGTGCGAAGATATGAATTTGTTTGACATGGATCAGCTTGATGTTGACTAGATGAAGTATTTTTTCGCCGATTAATTCACCTGGTTAAAATAAATAATGTTACTTTAAACAAAATGGTCTCTTTACGTTTTGATAGATTGTAGGTTAGGCTAGATTATCATAGGAGAGTTGAGTTGAAATGCACTAGGTTCGGGTATATTAGATTATCTATCTATCTGTTGCCTTAACTGCAATTAACATATACAGTGAAATCTGCCAATATTCCGTATACTGAAGAGTCCTCATACGGAAAGTTTCACTGTATTTGGTTATCCTTGCTTTGGTTAGGTTGAAGATTATAGGTTGTCTTAGAAGAACAAGTTTCTCGCGAACTGCGTGCTGAATATGTCTATGTCTATTGTTATGTCCCGTCTTCCCATTAAGGAAGGTGCATTTAGTTGTGCATAAACCGTAAGACATCCCTGGCTGGTAGCCCAACCATATCTTCGGCTAACAAAAATATTTGTGAAGGAGGTTGTGTCTCAAAATTTTCGCACTGCACGTGGCTGATTATGTGGTCAGAAGCGTCTTCATCCTCGTTACATAGTCTGTATTGTTCACTAACTCCTTTCCATCATTCTTAGATGATACCTTGGGTCACAGTGCCCTGATATCAATACAGTGAAAGCATTTGAAAGCATTTAACTCGTCCCGTCATAAGGTCATAAATTTAAACGATTATATTTGCTACCATAGAGTTGAATTTACGTTAAACTAATAATACCAACCTGCACGTCGAACTATAGCCGGTGCTTCTATATAATGAGTGCTTGCCATTTCTCCATAATCAACCAAAATAATATTAGAAGAAGGATCCAGAATATAATAATTCCTCGCAAGTTGATCATACTCATCAAGTGTAGAGTTTTCATGCCAACCATGAACAAGAAAATGCGTTTTCACATTCGGGTTTGCGTTCAAGGTACCATAAGCAAAATTATCACCGTCTATCAAAATCCTACCTTCAGGCGTCCATTGAAAAAACTCTATAGGGTCACCTAGAAACAACTTAAATCAAATCAATCAAACCACTTATTGTTAAAAGCATAAAATATAAGAGATAATAAATACGTGTCACGCCACTTAAAACCAGCAAGAAGTCGAAAACTCCTCTAATTAGTGAAAACACCATGTTAAATTAAACACGCTATAATGGAAAGACATGTTTATTTATACACACTTATTTGTAAAAAATAACAATTATTACGATAAGAATGTGGAAGTTGTCGTATTTAATAAAAATATAATTGTAATCAGAACCAGTTGTACAAGTTCCTGTTGATCGCCATTTTGTCTTGTTTCATGGACACGCTGTTTAAAAGCTATGAACTATTTCACTTCTTGTGATTGATATAAAGATAATGTATGTTCTATTCTTTTTTATGGCGGTCTAACATGCGAAGATTTCTATGTTGATACAATCATGCCTGTCTTATGAAAGTTGAGCAAAGAAAATTTACAAATTGCAAACCAATCATGCGCTTATATAAATAGATATTTCTCTTTATTTACTAAAGAAGGCAATGTTTCTAAGCTAATTGTTGTAAAAATATGATTTTATGCATTTTATACAACGTACCTGAGTGTTTGTGAGCTGCAAAGCACAACGAAACTCTCATTTTTACGTTGTATTTTATTACATGCATACTTATGCTATTACTGACCATGTTTAAAGAAAGACTTTCATTTTCTAATCACTCACAGTTAGTATACAGTCTGTTTGAAGCCGACATGATATTGTTTTTAATTTTGTTATTTGACTAAAGTTGATAGGATACTTCAAATTACGATTTGACTCATTTATTAAATTAAATTAGATGTATTTCTTCAATTCACAAAACGACACGAACTGATAAAACGTTATCATAATCAGAACTCAAGGCAGCTACGGGAGAATGGCATGCTGAAAACAAGGCAGGAGCACTGGTTAAATCAACGAGCGGTACATGGACGAAAAAACTAATCCCAAATAGAACATGGGTGCTGGAGAAGATGGAAGAGGAGCAGCAAATAGTAGGAAGCACCAGGTATCACTGGTAATCTGAACACAAACTTCCCTGCTATCCCATCACTGGTAGTTGAGGGGTATGCGGAGCACAAAGTGCTACCCAGTTGTGGATTTACACTAATTGCATGCCGTCTCCCAACTTGCTCGTATGGACACGAGCTGGAGAAACGTCGGCAACGTCAAAAAATGATAAGTCGTAAGAAGGAATTTTGAATCGTCATACAAAACTTAACTTAAACTAATTTCGTTAAACATAATCAATTCAAATTTAATCTAACCTAACCTATTAAGGGAGATTATCTTGCGGAAGAAACTTATTTTAGATGAGTGCTAATTTTATAGCCGTCAAAACATTCGTTTTAGGCATGATTCTCTTTGGCGAATTAAGGTCATTAATGTGTGTTTGATGGCCCTCTACTAGATCCCCTTCTAGGGGGAGAGTAAGATCTAAACAGGGATTTCCTTGCTTATCATGAGTTAGTTTTACCATAATTTAGTTCACGCTATGCGCCCTATTTCGCCCTCTATATCAGCTGGGCCATTCCATACTTCAAATATTCTAGAAATTACAAAAACATATAGCGTTCATTTTCTATCCGTAAATATTCGTAAAAACAAAAATTTAACTTCTTGTTAGGGAGAAATAAGGAGTATATACTAACCCTTGCCTAAAATTATAAAAATTAACTATTTGCATTCGAAACGTTTTTCACCCTCGTTCTGTGGTACCTCGGGCGTATGGTACCTCGCATTTAACGTCATTACTACCTTGAAGCAGAAAAGAAATTAGGGACACATGGTATATCTACAAAATAGAATTGCACTCATCCATACGAAATTGATTACAGTGATTGAAGATAGCAGCAACCAAGTACGATGTGCTAATGTTACGTGCGTTGCGCTCTGCTACTATGCATTTCTCAAAGCAAACAATGCACTTAGCCATGTGCATGGTCACGGCCACCAGGGCGCAAACAGGCCAACGAAAGTTATCGTCTACATTCTTGATGTATTTTCACCTTCCCCTCCTTCATCACCAAAGAAAAACCAGGTCTATAAAAGCACGTGCCAACGTAAAGAAAAACATAAACCAAAGAAACAGCTAAATGCAACAATGCATCTACAAACATTAATTGTGTTCCTAGCGGTACTTGTGAGCGCCATCTGTGTGATTACCACCTACGCCGAGGATGTAGATCGTCATGATATACACAGAATTATTCTAAAACCGGAGAAAAGCAAGAAGCATAAGGTTAGTGTCGGCAAATCTTTCAGTGTTTTCTGGTTTAATGTTGGGTGCTCTTTTACATTTAGAAACGTACAAAAGCACCAAAAACCAAACCACACCACCGTCCACACCACGTCAATAGCTTTGAAGATGGCAGCTATGAACACACAGCGGATGAGTCAATTACACGCTACCGAACGCACCAGGAACGCCCGCACTACACCAACCATCGTGATGAGTACCACGATTTGGTCAAACCAAAACCACCACGCCATGAAACACCCGCACCATATAGTTACCCTGAGGAAGAACCTCCTCACTATGAAGACACACTGACCAGCGCACAACAGCAAAATTACGCGCCCTATCTACAGAACTCAGGTTACTTTCTGTTTCACTACTATTAGTCCTTCACAATCGCACGCCCAGGACAAAGACATTATCGCTGCAAATATCGCACCCAACCCCAACCGCATACATGGGACCTTAATAGCACCCCGCCATCGCAAGGTCTGTTATAACAAATGTTATCACGAAATTCGCGAGTGTGCACACCTATGACTGATGTATGTAAATTCAGAACAAAAATAATGTATTTGTCCAGGTGGTCAATTAAACACGAATGTCGACACTCAAGCGGACGTTTTTGTAGATTGGAACCCCATCCCCTCGACACAACTGACGACCCAACATGACAATGGCTACTTGCCACAAGGCTACGATCAGCATAGTGCTGCCACCGCTGCGCATGGTAAAGGCGCGGGTGGTAAGCCGACGCAACGCAACAAACGCAAGAAGACGCGTCGCGTGACTTCTACGACACGCTCACCAGTGATTTCCTTGACCAGTACGACGACATATTCACCGCCGTATTCACGTGTCACGTTCACCACGTTGACGCCGACGAAGCCCACGACGACGACAGCGCCACCTACGGCGCGCCCACTAACGTTCCGCGATAATTTTTCCTTCTCGGGGGCGAATCCACTACCTCAGGTAATGCCATCCAAATCCAAGGCACCACTGCATCAACAACATCATTACGTTAGCTATAATCATAATAATAAGTCTCTGGTAAAGTATGAGGTGAGTGGAAGCGCTCGACCGAAACAGGTCAGATATACGCAGACCCAAACACACATCAACCCACAACAACCGGCCCCATCTATCGTTCAGCCAGTATATGTACATAACCGAAATCCTCAACCCGTTGATAATTCGTACGAAATTGTCGAAAAAACCAAAGATTACAACAAGCAAATCAAACAAACGAGTGGTTTTAAGAGTACACTTGTGCCCAAGCCAATTTATCCACAAGTACAACCTTTCTTACCAACGGTAAGTACATATACATTCACACCAAAGATACCCCTAACCAGCATCAAACCATCAACACAACTTGAGTTTGGGCAGAGGAAGATGATGCCTTCTGGTTTTACGCCAAATCAAGGTTTTAATAAGTTATACTTGGGCCTTCAATAAAATTAGAAAAGACATTATTAATATTATTATTGAAAAGTTTATATTTGGGTTTGAATAATAAAAAATACGTTTTAATCTATTAATTCCACCTGAAATAGTTTTATTGAAACTTTTTATCAGTGAAATAATTGGATAGAGTTAAAACATGTTTAAGTAGAAGAACACAGGTAAATAATACTGTGGTGGTCCAGACCACCCATTAACATATATTAGATATTGTATTTCTTCAAGTTTTTTTCCACTGTCTATTCTCTTAATTTCAACTCTGCAAATCT
>JAODAC010035909.1:0-13208 GCA_027575185.1 Mimaenictus wilsoni
ATAAGATTTCACCTCGCGATGACGTAGTTTTTGCATTATGATGTCCGAACGTGCGGAATTAAAAGCGTTCCTAACATCAATAGCAATCATAGCGCACGCTTGCCTTCCCCTTGGCTTTCCTTCATTTGCGGTGGAGCATGTTCCCTAAGGGCATGCGTCGTCGACCGTCCTTTTCTGAACCTGTATTGGCGTGAGGAAAGATCGCCACTGAGTTCAATGTCGCATTTTAGGCGGTTATATATGTGATGCTCCAGTAGTGTCCCAGTCACGTCCAGCAACTTCTAAGATAAGATAAGACATAAACTAACAAAGTCATAATGTTAAGTTGGAAAAACTGAAGTCATCTTTCAGATTCAAATACAAGAAATTAAGCCAAATGTAGGCTTAATTTCTTTTAAATTGGGTTGGCAATTATCAGAATTAACAAGTGACAAAGTGACAACTTCCAGGAAGGGGGCTGAGGTCCTCCTTCGCTCTATATGGCGACGCCCATGATTTATCCATATAAAATATTGTTATTCTTAAATAATTCGTTCCGTGTCTGCGAGAGACAGGTTCTACATACTGCAGGTCCTTTAATTTAAAAACAACCGAATCATGAAGGGCTGGATAACATTTTATAATTATTCCGTAGGATGTAGAAAAGGACTAAATAATAATACAATTCTGAGAAATGTTGAAATAAACTAGATATATAAAGTCTAGTGTTTAAATAATCGCCTGAGTAATTTACAAACTACTCACCAGTTAATAAAGTTTTAAACAAACAGTTCGTACCTTTTTCTCAGAACACAATGCTTGCGTTCTGATTAGGTGAAAAGATACAATGCCTTGAGTAACAGTATTTCTTATGTCAATCTTTTGCCATGAGGAAGCCTCTTGTAAAAGTAAATAATATGAGGAAGATGCTGCAATAATCTTCCTGGTTAGTCTTAAACAAGTGAGGCAAAACATTTTCATATTTTTAGCCAATTTGACACCTAGTTCGACTTTGGTCAGACTTTTACAGCAGTCACCGGAGAAAACCCGTTATTTTTGGGAGGTCAGTGGGACTTTAAAAAGCCTCCAGCAAGCATCAGCCAGCCATCCACATCTACGGCGTATTCTTGTCTTACTGGCCGGCTTGTATTTGCTTTCACGCGCGATTCGACGACAATCTGCCAAAGCCAAGTCAGGCCAAGCCACGTGGTTACTTAACGCAGCTGTAACATGGATTAAGGCATACGTTCGGCACGAGAGTACGAACCCATATAAGTCGTTTTCAACGTCGCCCAACAAACATATTATTAAAAATTATGCACAACAGCCGCGTAGGCAAGGCACACAGCTTTATTGCAGAAATGTGAGAGTCTCGAGGATCGATTTCGAAGGCGGCCATCTTCGCGACCTTCACACACTTTTACCAATTTCATCTCGTTGCATATTTAGTGCCTACTTTATGCCTGGCTGTCACAGCTGCACATGTTGAACATGTATGGTAATCATTTTCGTGCTTTTCCCCGATTTGAAAGTGACATATTTCAATTGAAAGTTTGATCCGGAGATAATGAATATTTAAAGTGACCGCTAGACACCTTTTTGCATGGGAAAAACAAATCGGAAGTCATACAATAGGCAACAATTGCACTGGTTGTAATCTGTGCAACCTATGCTCGTAAACAGGAAGTTGGTGTACAACGTTTACCGTGTTCTATCTTGCATAGCGTATGTAAGCACATTAACGATTACTATTTCCGCTCACACGTGGAATTAATCAAGCACAACTTGCACATTCAATACATTTTACGTAAGTCTTATAATTTGATACATTAGTTGCCCAGGAAATCATATTGAAAGTCTTCATATTTAATTACCAATTGAAACAATTAAAACACCATTAACGACGTTTTCCACTTTGGTATTTTACAATGTAATTAATTCGTTAAATTAAGCGATAAAATTTCTACACAAAATGTACTCTCTTTGATTGTAAGATGTAAATTATCGTAATAAGCGATGAAAGTGTTCAAGAGAAATTAAATAATAAGCCTAACGTTTAATTGCTTTAATATTTAATGTGAAATTGTCTTTATAGATTATTTTCCTTACTTAGTGAGAGGATAGAACATATGTCGATGGTATTAATGGATTTATATGAAAAGTATATTAAGTGAATGGTGTAAATTCACATGCTTTAATTGCTAAAAAGTGGAATATATTATATGCACATTTTATGCAGTAGTTTTAATTTTTAGAAATGCTTTGTAAATTGGCATATACATAAGATAATTGAAATTATTGAAAACACTTCATCAATGCTCTATGAAGTCTCGGGACTCGTGCTCGTCAAATTCAATTGTCTCTCGGGGAGACTGGTTGTCATGACTTCAGACAGAGAGATCTACGTCACGATATCAAATGTCGCAGACCTACGAAGTGATTGCACTCACGGCTTTTGTGCATAACTCTATACTGAATCGTTTGGTAGAAATGAAATTTGCTTATAATTATATTAAACCAATTTTCCTTGAATTGCTTTATTTTGAGGTCTGATGATATAGATCTTTATTCCCATGAAAAGTCAGCTAAAATTAGATTATATGCACTTATCATTAATAAATAGTAAATTAAGTAAATTACGATAGATAAAATAGTGAAAATAGTGCCAATAGAGGACATATTACTATAAAGGCGGTCCAAACCATTTTGCTATGCTGCTCCAGGACATCGTACATCGTACGGTGCGATAGAGTATCATTGATATGGTTCCATCGATACAGAATTAACTTCGTACAGGGGTAACCAGTGTCTACCGCACCCATCAATGCAATTAATATAACCACAAAGCTTGTCAAGAAGTGAGATAGTAGCTGGTTCATGGTGTCATAGGGAATTTTTGCACACCAATAGGAATCACCCTTCGGCTCAACTCAAAATGGCAACTTCTATGTTGTAGACACGAATGTTAATTCAACTGATAGAATGCAAACATGCGGCAAGCCAGTGCGGTGGTTTTCCAAGTTCCAAAACCCAACATGATGTATACGTGCTTACCGACCAGCATCAGGACGAAATCTTCCTATAAATCTATACAGTTTTTGTAATATAACTGCCCTATATTCTGCCAAAAGGGAGATATCTAATCAACATCTTCACACTACAAATCTATAAACTTTACGAATCATCACTAAAACCAAAACTTCTATCCACAATCGCTTAAAGCAAATGAAATACAATGAAAACTGAAGATTACGGAAAGTCACGGGATCAATCTTTTTGTTCGTTGTTGACAGGTTTACGCGTATGAATTCTTATTACAAGTGAATTCAAAACAGCATCGGTGGAGCACATGGATTTTGTAAAAGGTTTACAGGCAAATCGCAGTAAGCGTTGCTATACAATTGACAAATATATCAAAATTCCAGGAGAGAGAAGGACTTGCAACCCTCTTCGCCCTGTATGGTTAAGCGAGGTCTATGATTTAAAAAGGAATATTTTTATAATCCAATATTTCATTCCATTTCCGCGTTATATAGATTCCGCCTATCTAAGGTAGATTAATATTACATAAGTCCATGAACTGATTCTTCTGCCATGATCATTTTATAAAGACAAGTACAGATCACTTTTCAAACAATATGCATATAATCGATTATGGAAAAATACCTTCCAACATCAGTATTCAAAGAACTAATCCGTACTTTTTACCCTCTTATTACATAATTTTATAACAAATAAAAGTAGTATTTATGTTAGGCACAAACAATCCAACCCCCACAAAGACCTTCTGGGCTTCTGCCATCCTAATTACAAGGGGCAACTTTAAAGACCACTATAACTACCTTTTGATATATACTAACCGAGGATAATTGCAATAGAAGTGCTGATGTAGTTATGTTTCGTGTCTAAATATAACTGAAACGTACACTAACTCGTGATAGCTCTGATGATAGGTTAGAGATTCTTCAACCGACTGTCTGTATGCACTACATCCCTTCCCAAGAGTATTCACTTGCTTCGAGTGCACATCTTTATGGTAACTTATGAGCATACACATGTTTAGGGTTGCCATATCCATATCCTTCAATACTTCAATGCTATACAATCGATTAGATCATGAACTGATTGATGCACTAAACTATCCTCTGTTTGCATTATATTGTGGGGTTTTTGTTACTAATAGCGCAAAATTGTTTAAGAAAAGAAGTTTAATGTTTGGTAACCGCACAGCAAAAACAGTTTGACGTTTCCCAAGAGCAGCAAAAGGCATGCAGAATGCGCGTTGACACATCTCGTGCACAAACGCTTCACGAACACATGCACTTTCTTAAATTGCATAATGCCCCAGCGCGCGACAGACGAGTCATTCCAAAGTTGCACGAAATATGCAATCAGATAAATTCCGCGCAATTTTGCGCGCGTGTTAATGCATCACTATTCAGCCCTCATCATATATATGAACCATAAAATGTCGTATTATCATTGCACTAACTGTAACTCACTCAAACTGCTCGTATGCTGCTAATAAACCGCCCGTATTTTTGTTAGTTGTTGCTTCATTACCATCATTAGACGAACGTGATTTCCATACGTTCTGCCACGCAAAGTACACATAGTTACAGCGATTAGAGCTCATATTAGCCACGCGGAGATAAATAGACTGATAGCGCATGAGGAAAAGGACAATTAACCTTCGGCAATCTGCAAACGACGCACGCAAAACGCAGCAAGTGCGCAGATTGGGAAATATGCACTACGTGCTTATCGCACATCTGATCAGGCCATTCTGGCACGTTAAATTAAATAATTTTGTCGTTTCGGATGATATTCAGTACGTATGAGATGATTTTCATCTTTAAATTCGAACAGTTTCATATATTTCCTGTTAACTCTTCACCGTATTTCCCCCAGCGTATTTTCTCGCACCGTGGTTGATCATATTATATCGAAAGATATTTAATTCAATCTTAATTTATATTAAGTACGCTTCCAAAACCATAGGCTTATTTTATTATATGTGCTCCAATATTAGAAGATAGATAATATGTTGGAATTTAAAAATTTACGTTCCAACATAATTGGTATGATCCATAAGCACTTGCCTGAAGTGTTTTGAAGTGGTTACGAAATTTACAATACAAAATATAGGTTTTGCTGGAAACCCTATGTTTTCGAAACTCGGCTTTTGCGGTATTAACGACTAATATTTCCTCTAAAATTAATGCGATTTTGAATACATAAGGAGTGTTTCGCGCTGCGACGCGATGTTGCCGGTTCCCAAAATATTTTGTATTTGCCGCCGTTAAATGGCGCGTCCGAAGCGCCGGAGGAAGTGTCCGACGCCATAGTGACGCTGCTGCGCAGGTCGCTGTGGCTTAAAAGGGGATGCGCGCCCCGGCTTCGGCCTTGTCTTTTATCAACTTGGGCGCGACACGCATGTTCGTGAGTTTGAATAAACGTTTAAATCCTCCATGTCGTCTTTGTGAGCCGTTGGAAGTCAAGCCCTGTTAATTCAGAGCTCTCGAAGTGTCGTTCGTAAGTGCAACTAAGTTTTGAAATCAAATCGCGAGACCCGCGCAAACAAGGAGTATAGGAAAATGTTTCGTAAATCATAGCATCACAATCACCAAAGAAGTTTGCATTGACAAGATATCGGTAGTACTTATGTATTGAATATTATTTTCATTCTAGATATTTCACTCAATAATGTATATTTCACTCAGTAATGCAGTGCAGTGATGGCGAACCTATATGAACACACACTAGAGATACCTTCATTCGTTCCCGACGAACTCGAAGATCTGAAGAGAAGGAACAGAAGGAAGACGAACAGGTATCGCGCCTACCAAAATTTCTTGACGAGAATTTCGAGCATACCACCATTTGAGAGATTTGAGGTTGTAGGAGGAATATATTAATGTTATTGCAAAACAAATATTAGGTATTTGAATTTTCTTGGAAAAAGCAGCAGCTTCTTTTGGTACTCATACTTGTATTTCTGCGCATTATTAAAGTTTGAAAGTTGAAAATATTTTAAATGAAAAAAAAATTCTACTCCAACACAAGTAAGTTTTACCTTTAAATTTATGTATTGTATGTTAACTTCATTCACATATTGTTCTGTACCTGCACTGTGTTATTACATACCCCATTCCACTTTATTTCACGATATATTAAAACAATGATTCTCCATGATAGCAAAAATTATTATTCTACAGACAAGCATTGTAATAGCCGCCACCTTAAAGCACACGTAATAAAAGAAGATAAAAATAATTACAAGTAGCATAAATCAACGAGTTCGATGACTCCTCAACTATATAAGATACCAGAATGCAACCGCAAACATTAAAACCTCTTACAATCCTCCATCCTGTTCAGCGATATAAAATGCACTGCAACAGTTTTAAACAATCAATCCTAAAATCGTTGCAGATCGAACTTTCATACCGTAATTTAAAGTATAATTGCTTGGCAATTTCTTCATTACAGTTTCACGTGCTAATCGAAGATTGCAAAATGGCAATGACTCATTGGCGCCTTGATTAGCTTCGTGTAACTTTTGCAATCAATCAAAGCATTGCCTAGCATGTGTATGCCTATACATGCGCACATCTTGCAGTAACTTCTACTACATATTACTCAGTTAATTATCGCGCCAATGTACAATAAATTAAGGAAAACATTTCAGTACATTGTCGGCCGGATGATGCAACCGCGTTAGAACAACGAGCTATCTTCACACTCGACTATTCATTTGATTTTTGCGCCTACTTAGCTATTAATAAAATTAGTTAAAGTTTGCAAAGAAAAGTTTCTACATGCATAAATCGTCGTTTACGATTGTAATTATATTTATTACGTAATGTCTACAAGGATGGGTAGGATATGTTAAAAGTTAAATTTTGCAATGATTATGGAAAGACAATTTGCATGAAAACGTTTGGAAGATGCGGCAAATTGAGTTGGCTGTTAACTATCGATTCACAGTGTTGTTCACCTGTGGTAACTAATAAATGACAGACGGACAAGCCAGGTAGGTGTGGCATAATGTTCAGTACAAATTATAGAACAAGTAAATAGACAAAATGGGCGCATTAGAGTCGCTCCTACGTCGAAATTGCAGGAATACATCCAACACACACGCATACACACCTTGAATTTGATAATAATTACTCCTACCGATTAGGTGTGGATAATTCACAGCATAGATCCATATGTTAATGCTTTACAAAGAAAATATTAAGTATTTATTATAATGTTTTATTGTATTTTTCATTTGTACAGCACGTCTATTCATCCATACATATGCAATTTGATATGCTAGTGTTTATTGTCCATGGATCTGCAACCTTTTCGGTCGGAGAGTGATTTTCAAAATATTTTTTAACCGTGCCGCACATTAAAATGAAAATTTTATAGAAAAAAAAAGTCTTGACTTGCGATAATAACAAATATGTAAGAGGAATTTGACAATTCTCCGCGGGGGGAGCTTGAGCAAATTCATCGCGGGCCACGATGAATGTGGGGCCACAGATGTTATTTGAACATACGCATTGCACACTTTGGAGAATTGTCAGATCGATATTCGATCGAGAAAATTTTCGATATATTTATTATGGTCAATAGGTTAATAGTTAATTTATTTAACTTGACAATTTGATAAAAAATTACAAAAAAGTAGTAGTCAAGTTTCGTCGGTTCGGCAAAGGTTTGGTTAACTTGGCAGTAGATAACTAATTGCACATATTCATGGTGCTGGTTGACGCTATTATTGTTTGCGAATAATTTTTGCAGGTTGTGTGATTGATTGATCAATGTTTAGAACGTTTGAAATGCAAATTACATACTTTTGGTCGATATTTACTTCTTGCTGAAATCATTATGAAGTTTGTGATTTCTTTGGTTAACAAACAATATCTGTGGGAATTTTACACCTTCCACTAATGACAGGTGAAACAAGAAACACGCAATTCGAAAACCATTTGTACCATTTTCAATGTGCGAAAATAATATGCTATTATGGCATATGCTTTAAAATTTACTGTGGAATTTATTCATGCAGATATTTAATATTTTTCTTGGATTATGCCTACTTGCTTTTAGAATAAAAAGTACCACCGATTTTAAACTAGATTATTCGCAAATATTAAAAATATATAAAGCATTCCGAGATGTGCTACCACATCGATAGTTGTGAAAATGATCTGCAAAATTACATTTTTCGAAAATTCACTCAAAACCAGTGATAACACAATTGTCTATTATCAATTTAGATATGAAATAATAACCAGGAAAATGACGATAATTCTACAGATTCAGGGAATATTTTTTAAATTATTGATAAGTTGATGAGTTTGATGTATTTTACAAGAGACATGCTTTGTCCTACGGTGCAAACCTATATGACTATTTTAATGCAATTTCATATAGCTGCCTCATTCTAAAGGAATCAGTTATGGCTCTCAACTGTTAGTATATATGTATTACGTATATGACGTTTGGCCCGCGAATTGTCAGACTAATGCAACTTCAAATATTCACCAACAGATGGTGTACATTTATAAAAATTTCAAAAAAATATTGTTAGATAAATTACAGTAAACAATTGAAAATTCGAAAATCGATAAGTAGTTAGCAGCGACCCTTCCAGATATAGATTGTGAAATTGCAATCAGATCCGTAGTCTCCGTTTTGTAATATCAAGCACTGATTGTATGTAATGATCAATTAAAGTAGGATGTCTCTTATGGAAATTCACATGCAGGTATTTAAAAATCATCACACCTTTTGATCTATCTACATTTGATAAAAATTATTTAACCTTTTGGTCCCGAGACATATGTACCATCAACATTTGAAAATTTTTGAAAGTTTTAACTTGCATTATATATCAATGAGGAATGTACAATTCCAATGTTTTGAGTTCAGGTGGGATTCCCCGCTTTTTCTGAGTACTTATTACGAATATTAGGTTAGATTTTACTTAATTACAATAACGTGCGCACGTGATCTCGAGAATAAAATGTAATAATAAAGTGCAAACAAAGGAAATAAATAGCAAATCTTATGTGAAACTGCTAAATAGATAACAATTTACTGTCATCTGGAAAGGTAAGCTTGTTTGTTCTGTTTTATTGAAAATATGCATGTTATTCCGAGGCGGTACATATGTGTACCACGCAGACTTTTTGGTGGTACTTATTTGGTACTTATATTAAAAATAAAATATATAAATATAATTCAACTATGTCGAAGTTTGCATTTACACCTGGTGGTACATATTTGTACCATTCAAATACCCTATTGGTACACATGCGTACCGCTTCGCCACCCCCTCCCTAAAGGTGAAAAAAATAAATGGGGCGTGAATCCATATTCTATAGTTGTATATAAATAAATTCCGCGCCTTAAAATATTTTGTTTTTACCTATATTCAGGGACGAAAGGGTTAACCGAAAAATCACAAAAAATCAACAAATGCGCAGATGTAAATATCATTCAGATTGACCGTACTGGTTGCAAGTTACTGGCAATTAACAACAAAAGGACTACAGATTACTCGGCGCTCCGTAAAATCATATTGTCTTTGGCCTCTATCGATAGATAATAACATTGCTGATTCAAATTTATTGGAATTAAATTAAATAAAGTGCAAATTGTTAATTTAATTACAATTAAGGAATATGATGAACATGTTTGTCGTAATGAATTGCTTTTTTCCTCTCTTATAGGTACTTCTGGTATTAATATCTGACTAATTTTAGAAAGCGGGATGTATGGTTACCTTAGATAACAGGGCTTCCGAGAAATCAGAACCAATAAGAAAGGCTTGGTAGATTATCAATCATACAAACATTTCTCTATCTTTAAATCCAGATTGCCAAATTATCGCATTATATTATGAAGTCAATTACAATTATACTTCCAAAAGCGGATTTTCGAAAAATTGAAGATATATTCGAGGATTGGTAGGGTGCCGAATCAAAGATTAGTTTATTTTTACATTTTAAATTAAATTTGCTTACATGAATCATTCCAATGCAGTTGTCAGTTCTAGATACATGTTAAAAACTCACCTGAAACAAAAAGACAAATTAAAATCTACCAAAAAGAACAAAAATCTAAAAATACCAAGTATGATGTAATACCGTCGCTCGTCGATAGTCTAACAGGTCTAATTTTTTCAAGTGTAAGCGTGTGTGCGTTCCACTTTTCGAATTCGTGTAATGTGCATGCACAGCACATGAGCGACTTGTAAAAGACAATCTCTAACCGCCGCGTCCTCGAAGACGTAATTGTAATTCTCTTAAAGATTTAGTCTACTTTTAAGCCTGTTTAGCAAGTATATCCACTATTACTTCCTGTTCGAGTTGAGGCCTCTTTTTTACTTTAATTCCTTCAGACGTATTAAATAATTTTATTCTGAATCAAAATGACCATAAAATCGTCTAATATAACGTTTATACCGGACAATACTTGACTCTGACGTCTATAGTTCAACGGACAAACGATATAAAAAGTGTTTATTGGCCCGCCAGCATTCTGCGAAACGATCAACTTTTTGTTTATAATAACTCAACACGTTCGACAGGCCCACACCAATTGCGTAACCATAAAAGTATGGAGAACAAGAGAACAATTGCAATAAGTACAATCAAATTGGTCACAATTTAATCAAATGTCAAGTCAATTGTTTGGGCGTTATACATGAACTTTTTTTTCCTCTTGGATTTTAATTTTATTTTAAAATGAATAATATATAAGAACATATAAGTTCATACTTTTATTGCACGGGGGAAGTAGCCCAATTGGTGAGATCGTTTCATCCACCAAACTAACATATGTGGATAGAAGTCCTGTTCATCTTGGACCAGGCTAGGTTGTGTGTGAATTTCTATTTCGGTATGTTACTATACCGAAATAGGAATTCACACGTTCGTAGTGTCCAAAAAATCCAGGAAGAAATATAGGCCAGGGACCAATCCCCGTTTAACGAATAAAGAATGAAGAACACATAAAATATTCCAATACAGGTTCTCATATTGTTATATTATAACGATACTAGTCGTCTACTTCGACTAATAAATGCAACACCAATTGCTCCCTCCGTTCCTGTTTCTAATCCCAGTAAAAAGCCTCTTTCCTATACAAAACCTAATTCAGTGTATCTTTTTTTTCGTTTATTCCCATATGAACTGCGTTACCCTCGGTAACAGTGGATCCTGGTCCTTTTCAGCAATATCTAATATCCCTTTGTATAAAACGGATAATAAATCTCAAATGATAATATTATCCATCATTTTTATACTACATATTGTTAGAATAGTTTTTTTTTATTGTTAGCCACTTATAATGCATTTATTTTTAGATTTCCCTTGGAAAATGACACAAAAATCCATATCCAAATGGAATTAGCCATGCTGTGCTCAATTACTCTCGGTAATCACAGCTTAAAACGAGTGACGAAGTCTTTCAACTATCGAAATAAAAGACAGAAGCTCGCAAAATTCAAGTCTAGCCTCTGGTAGCCCACTTTAAACCAAACTTACATTGTGTAAATTTGCGAAATAATCTACGCACTGTTTCGTTAGCTAATATTTCGCTTGATATTATATACCTGTAAGCTCCCCGCCTTCGTATTACAACTTATAATTACGTGAACTTTGACGAACGTCTGTGGCGCAGGTATTTCACGCGCCGATTAATTAGTTCTCTCGGCTTTAATTTGCCTCTAAGATCAAAAGTTTATTCCGCATGAGTCAGCCTGCTCCATAGTTGCAGTAAGTGATTGTAATTGCATTATAATTGGCCGCATAAACGTAATTCATATCGGCAACAAGCGTAATTTACGTTTTGCATTATGCTTTTCTGATTTAATGATGTTGTGTTACTTGCATTTTATCATTTCACGTAAATATGGCGCATCGTTATACACGTGCCACACTCTGCCCGTGGTACGGATTAGTACGGATCCTTCTATCGTTTTGCACGCTTTGTATTTTTTCTACGTTGAATAGCAATCCAAGGACTTCGCAAGGACTAATCACACAAGTTTGGCGCAGAGGGTGGAACGTAAATGCGAAATAGGCAGTTGTTTATCCTAGACAAAGGACACACGAGTGATTTCAATTTGACTTTCAAATTACGCCGGGAAAAATGCATTCTGATGCATGCAATCTGCTGGTATAAGGGATATAATACCTTTGACAAGTTAATTTATTCTCTCTAATATAAGGGTGTTGGAGTTTCTTAAAACATTTAAATGTAATGATGCCAAAAATATCACCACTCAGTATTTCAATCTAAATTACGTTTTCAAAAACTCGAAATTTTTTTCGACTAAAAGATACATGAAGAAACGGCATTGTTTTGGTAATTTTTATATAAATCACAAAAGATACATTCACGTGAATGTAAAAATATTAGTCGATGCATCCAGATGGCCATATTAAACGTATCCCCAAATTCCGATATTATCAGTTATGTCTTGATTTTATATACACATATTCAGGATTTATTTTGCAAATACGCAAATACCTACAAATTGCTATTTATCCAGATATGGATTATGCAACGTTTTCCTAACGCTACCACTACCTTATACCTCTTTAATTAGAGGATAAAAATTGTAAAAAATATTTACATATCAACATATTACATCGGTTAGCAACTGGGAATAGCACACTCGATAATTAATCGTAAGTCATAATTATCGATTTCGATAATAATGAATAATTTGAGAGAACAAGGGTTCACCTTGGAACAAATTTGGCACAAGTCAGGGGGTCCCGCTTGAAGTTCTAGTCTAGTCCTAACTAGAATGAGGGTCTCCTTTGGAACAAATGAAAATAGGAAATGAGGGGCAGGGTAGAAAATTAGAATTAATGGAGAGGACTGTAGGTTGTTGGTAAAACATATTGATATTTTGATGTGAAAAACATGATTTCTGTCACTGTTTTACAAGTTTAATTGATAAATGGTACGATGTACATTTCGCCGTTAGACATCGTCAGGTACTAGCGAGCCAAAAGTTACAACAGATGTATTTATTCAAAATTTTACATTATACAGTTTTATGATGTGTGGAGACGAATTAGTGGGGAGCTGACCAAAATATCGATTTTGTCGTTTATAACGAGGTCCGGGTTATTTGAAATAGCCTGCTGGATGTATATTGCCTCCAAGACATTGAGCTTATAGATTTTATTGCACGGGTGTAGCTGGCT
>JAODAC010035920.1:0-50060 GCA_027575185.1 Mimaenictus wilsoni
ACGCCTAGCTACGTCCGACGTTGCTTAACTGCAGTGATCTAACGAGCACTGAGCTCCACAACGCGGCAAGCCGCCGCACACACATTAATAATAAAGTCAAATTGAAGAGCATTGTTAGTTTCTGAGGTACCTCGCCTAAATTCGGCTCGCATTCACTAGTTTATTCTCCCTGTTCTACTTTCCTACGAAATTTCTACTTCTACAAGAAGTTATAGTTCTACTTAAAACTACTTAAAAAACAAAGTAGTCTTATTGCTAATAGAATAGAATATACTTGATTTGTCTAAAAATATATTATGTATTATGTATATATATTATGAAAACACAAAATGAATATTTACCATTTAGTCAATAACGCAACCGCCTTCGTCGCGTGTAATTCAACGAGATCAAAGGTTACGATCAACTCTGGCATCACAACACGCGTTAAGTTGTAAAGTAAAACTTTCCATGGTCTTCTCTTCTTGGTGCTGTGCTGCTGGTCGTTCGTTAGGGGCATATGTCACCGCAACAAGCAAAAGCAGTACGTAATAAAAAATATTGTGGAAACGTACATAATGTTATAAATGAGTGAATGAGTCACATGTCAGCACGATGGCATGAAACAAATGACAGAATTCTACACCAACGAGCTTCAATAGTTATGTAATCTAACCTTACCACAAAGGATAAAACATTGAGAGTTTATATACCTCAATTTATCAGTTGGAATCTTTTCAACACTTCATATAGAACAATTTAATGATTAAAGTGACTTGACATTGCCCCAAGGGAATCCCCCGGTTCGCATTGGGTGTCAAATTTTAAAATTTATAAAAATCTTTCTTAGGAGGGAAATTTACGTTCGAAAAGTTGCCTATCTTTCCGAAATCTTTTCATAGAAACATTTTATTCGTTTTTGGCAAAGCTACAAGTAATAAATTGGGTTATAATAAAAATAAAAATACCCCTATCTCTCAAGTGGAAACAATTCAGACATTAAAATGAAAGAAAGTTAAAATCGGATTGTTAGTTTTTGAGATATATGCCGCCTAAATTCGAGTCAGAGTCACCAGTTTACTCTCCACGTCAAGCGCGCATAGAAGCTTTACTTCTTCACCTGTGTTTCCCAACATTTTTTAGGCCATGCCCTTTAACATTTCTAAAATTTGTATGCCCCCATACATAATTTTTAACCTTTAAAAATTATTTTGTAATCACTATGTAATTGTTATCAAAACATTGTAAGTAAAATTTCAAAACATATAATGAAAATCTAAAATTCAAAATAATTTTAACATAGATTTTTCTATATTCATTTAGTGCGATCCTTGCTATGGATGCTAGATGCACAGGGTTATTAGGTTCCAACTTACTTACAATTAGCTTTACTCTCAAGTTTCCAAGTTGTGTTATATCAAGACGATTTCTTTTTTTTATCAGTAAATCATTTACAGCAGTAAATCCGCATTCAGCTAAATATGAAGATGGAAACGGTAGTAAAAGTTTTCTTGCACATTTGGTTGTATTTGGGTAGTTTAGTTGGTTGTATAGGTTAGTTTCAGTTTCTTCACAAAGCCATGCCATCGCTCCTTTTATATTAAATAAAGTTTTTACGGTTTATCAGTTTTTAGTGTTTATCAGATCAAATGTTCGAACTGCAATAAAATATACATTGGACAAACCGGCCGCAATTTCGAAACGCGGTTTAAAGAACATTTGCGCATCACTGACAGCACGTGAAATCCAAACGTCTCCTCTCTCACTCACCACCTCATTTTCAGCGACCATCGCTGCACTATCGATAACCTAAGCCAGCTACACCCGTGCAATAAAATCTATAAGCTCAATGTCTCGGAGGCAATATACATCCAGCAGGCTATTTGAAAAAACCCGGACCTCGTTATAAATGACAAAACCGATATCTTGGTCAGCTCCCCATTAATTCGTCTCCACACATCATAAAACTGTATAATGTAGAATTTTTGTATAAATATATCTTTTGTAACTTTTGACTCGCTAGTACCCGACGATGCCTAACGACGAAATGTACATCGTATCGTTTATCAATTAAACTTGTAAAACTGTGACAAAAATCGTGTTTTCACATCAAAAAAGTTTTTACGGATTCATCATTTTGCAACTTTGCGAGTTCTTCTTGATACTGCATATTTGATATATGAGACAAATCCACTAATATTGGCTGCATCATCCGTCATTTAGCATTGCCGATATTTAGCATTGCATTTAAATAACCCTAAGCTAAAAAAAATCGTGTCGTGTCCATTTTTAATTGCCCCCCATTAATTATCAAATTGCCCCCCTGTGGAGCGTGGGCCCCACGTTGGGAAACACTGTTCTACACCCTATATAAACCGACATATTTATATAATCGAAAATTTACCGTTTTCATTACTTTAGGTAGGCCATTAAACTGCCGTGTAATCGAGTTCTTTAATTAAAACCCTTTTTAATTTTAATTCAAAAGCTGTTGAAAATTGCGTTATAATACGTAACAACGCCATACATGTTATATGTTCATTACTAAATTATAATTTGGGGTAATTCCGCCGCTATAAATAGCAAAGGAGAGCACGTAATGTGCGAAAATTGTGTAACTTCCGGTCGTCAACCTGACCGACAGGCACAGCACCGTAGTGAACTTTTAAAACGCGCTAGTCACCTTGCCAAGAAGTGAACTTGCGCAAAACAATGCAATAGCGCACAATAATGCGCGATTACAACGATGACGAGGTGGAAGTGGAGTAAAACGTGCTTAAACAATATCGGCAATAATGCAACATGTATAAATGCAATACGACAAAGAAACAACGTGATTATTCGAACATACATTTGATGTGAACTTAGTTGACCTCTTATTGTCTCTAATGTTGACCTCTTGTTGTTTATAATGTTGCCCTGACAATTGTCATCAAAGTGAGAATTCGTAGGTAAGCATACCTACGAAAGAAAAAAATACAGGGCATGATTGAATTGGATGTAGGCAATTTTAACAACACATTTTTCGTCGTATCTTTAATCATTTGACTCGTTTTAAACATGTTTGTTCGCATAAAAGAAGTGAAACCACAGTTTAATGTTATTATATATATGTTGAGTGAAAGAGGATTAAATTTCCGATAAAATATGTTATCACCTTGGTATCTTTTGCTGTTTGGCCGCTAGAGGGCTTTAAACTTGACATATTAATTTTCTGGAAAAAAAGTTGGTTCAGAAAATCGTTCCTCATTTTCCCAATAATTACTCAATAAAGTCCATGAATATATCAATAGAAAATCAATTAAATTCTGCATTTTATAGTGTCATCTTAATTTGGTTATCAATTTTTATTTCCTTGCTACACGCCTTTACATGCGCCTTTCAAAAAAATAGAAGGGAATATTGAAATATAAATTATTTTCCAACATAATTCTAAAACAATACTTAAAAGTGAAAAATGTTAATCGGAATATTATTTCTGTGAATCAAACTATTTATGGTGTGAAAATTGGTAGGATATTTTAAAAGTTAACAAAGTTACAGCCACGTTTTTTTTTTTCTTTTTCCCAAGTGTCCAAAACATCGGAATGACACGTCATCCGCTTGATGTCAAAAATCATTTGATCCAATAAACTAAACAGGGTAACAAAAATAAACAATTTCACCTAGTCTAGACCATAACCTATTTCGAAAATATTTGTTTTTGACAAAATGACGAGCGCTTGAATTTTCGCATCGATTTTCAACGAATAAAAAATTCCTGTGCCAGTTTTTGGATATAGGAATTATATTAACAATCGAAAATAAATCCTACCACAAAAGCTAGATAATTATTTAAACACTAAACACAAATAACAAGTTCATCGGTTGAGAGGTTTTCGGGATTTTTTGGATACCGATTTGACAAACATTGTTTTGAGAAAACCGCCTTTGAAAAAATGCGAATGTGAAAATGTGGAAGAAGAAATCCGTAAAATCAAGAAAACCTCTTTCGATTATAACGTCAATTATTGGAATGTTTATATGAAACTTGCATCAGACATTTTTAAGATAACGAACTGCAAGAAAATCAAAAAATCATTTTGCCTCTCGGCGTTTATTCTCCATTAAAAAAAAGGAAATATAAAAAATCGAAAAGATTAAGTAAATATTTACGTGTCGACAGATATATCGTCACATACAAATTGTAGAAGATAAATCACTTTAAATTCACAAAAAAATCAGGTTTAAAAAATCGTTTAGATAGTAAACAACGTCAGGAAAACACGTTTTAAGAATGCACTGCACTTGAACTCATAAATGTATTATTAGCATTAATAATGAACACAAAAACTGGAAATTAAAAATGTAAATATCTTTATGTGAAGTTAAAAAGTTATAAAAATTCTATATCTTTACTTCAAATAAATATATCCAGAAATATATTTTATATGTTTTTTCCTGTTCCTTCTTGGCAGCTATTTCCGTCTTTTAAGCATGTTTAATGGTAATATATATTGTAATTGAACATTAACGGTTATTACAATCGACATTTAATGCATGTTTTTTTCTGCTGCGCCGATGATATGATGCCATTTTGTACTGCGTACTTTGTTTTTTGGTTTTATGACTCGTTAGTGAATTCATTGACCATTTCGTTGACATTGAATGCAGATAGTAAACGTAAAAAATCAATAAAAAACGGACATATAGGAATATGTCGCTTACTTTCTCTTTCAAAGCATTAAAAGTTGAATTAACATGACTTGGGTACACTTGGGTGTTACTTTTACGATTGTGGTAATATTAATGATTTTATGTAGGTTTAAAAATGTGATAATTATTATTTTATTTTATATATTATTTATTTTATAGTATGCCGTGTTTATAGTTTTTACAATTTTAAAGTGTTTTACTACTTTTGTTTTATTCTGGTAACTTTTATTATGGTATATTTTATGGATTATGGCAAATATTACGTAGTTGAATTTTATATAATTTGTTGTGTTGGTTGCCGGGGGTGTACGGAGTTTGCAGCGTTAGCTTAAGGCGTCCGTCAGACTGCCGACGTTGCGTCACTTTGTGGTTTCCTTTGTCTGATTCATGTATTAACAGGAGATAGGTTGGTTTTTCGAGTTGTTTCTTCTTTTAAGTCAGGCAAGGATAGGCAGAGAAGTATGAAGCCGAAGTCACCAGTGTGACGGCCCTCTTCGGCGCTTTACAATCGTAGTAGACATGTCAGACGTTGATGAAATATCGATATTTGTCAAAATCGATATTTCCAATTTTTCGATATATCGATATCTTGAAAATATCGATATCATCAATATCGATCAAATCGAAATTACATAGGAACGTCATCTGTATATGGGGTTCGCCAAATATAATTACAATCATAAATACAAGTAGATCAATGTAGCAGCGATATTGATGGTAATCTTAAGATTTCAATTTTGAACTTCTCAAAATACTTCTCAGATGGCGGTTAAGTCAATGTCATGTCAAAACGATATCAAAAATTTTGATATCGATATTATGGAAAATGACATTATCGATAAATATCGAAATTTTGAGGCCGATATATCGATATTAATCGATATCGATATTTCTTTTTGGCATGTCTAAATAGTAGGTAAAATTCTCTATCATATACCGTCATTTTCACTTTATACCATTTAAAGGTTAAAGAATTATGAGCTCTCAAAGTTTGTCATTTTTATAATTGATGGAGTCTACTGTCGGATTTTGGTAAAACATAATAAAAATTAAGTTAATTATTAACTTAATTGTTTTAAAATTTAGTTCTTTTTTTAAAATACCATCTACCCCAGTGATGTTTATATCCATTGTTATGGGCTATAGTTTGTTTAACTCTACTTTGAAATTTTCCTCGGAAAGCAGCGTAAAACAATCAACTCATTTTTCCCTGCTTCACAAGAACAAATACCCAAAATATATGTAAAAGTGCCATTTTTAGATCGTTTTTCGTACAACATTAGTCACAAACTCAAACAAATAAACTTATCTGTTGCATTATATAAATCAAACACATTTAGATTCTTTACTAATAACAAATTAAAACTACCCACTGATAGTTTTCTTAATTCCGGAGTCTATCAAGTTAATTGTGCTGATTGTGATAATTTATATATAGGCCAAATAGTCCGTGATTTCAATACACGATTCCGAGAACATTTACGTCCAACTAACAACCCGAGAAATTTCCAATGTTCCTCGCTCACAGACCACTTCATAACAATTCACAATGCACAATTCAAAACCAAAAATCCAAGCCATTTATATTAGACGGGTAATAAACGAAAATTCAGACGCGGTCTTTAATGACAAACTGAATCTACTTCTATCTTCACCCCTCGTACAATATTGTGCATA
This sequence comes from Mimaenictus wilsoni, assembly GCA_027575185.1. Classification (NCBI taxonomy): domain Eukaryota; kingdom Metazoa; phylum Arthropoda; class Insecta; order Coleoptera; family Staphylinidae; genus Mimaenictus; species Mimaenictus wilsoni. The sequence goes on from JAODAC010035920.1 coordinate 6,352, forward strand.
TTGTGACTACCTTAGAAAAAATTGTGTATAAATAAGCGACTAAAGTTTGTTACAGGCTAGGACCTTGCGAAATGCGCTTGTATCAAATAAATCAACATTGTAAAACATCGATAAAGTGTTTATCTCCAGTGTTAATTCTTGTCATTTTTCCAGAGTAAAATATATGGATACAACTGGAAACAAATTTATATATATTGCTAATTAATAATTTTTGAAGTACAGCCTTTTATAAATGAAAACTGTGATATCTATGGCAAAAATCAATTAATCAATAATTTTAATGAATCGCAAAAGTTTTCAAATTTTTAAAAAACTTTCCTTTCATGGTATAACAGTGGAAAATTTCAATTTCCCCATCGTTAAATTAATTAATTAAACTGAAACACTCGACTACCATTCCTTCTAAACATGCAAACCGTATTTTTCCATTCCGAACATTCATTGCCATCGTCCTGTTAAAAATAATCACAATTTTCCTCGTTTCCAAGTTCAATGACTTGACAACAAGTGGTGGAAACTTCCTTGCGGCTTTATCCCTTCTTCATCCGTCCTCCCATCCTTGACCTTCGGTCCGATATCCCGATCGTTAATGTCCTCCCTCTAACACTACACAATTTATTGAAAGTTCAATGCCTTCCGAACGCAATCTCAACTTGTTGGTCACGCAGGATCACTTCCTGCTGGGACCTCTCCAAACTGACAATAAAGGACGAAATCGGAAACGTTTATTTTTTGCCGTATTGATGTTAAGGACATTCCGAATAAATAAATAGGACAAGGATCCTGTTGCGTGTTGCGAGGGTGCTAAAAATATAAGAAAAGGACGAAGAGATATCGAAGGATAAATCATTCACGTCGCTTCCCTGCCCGGGGTGTATAAATATCGAAATATCAAAGGAAGTCACAAAAATGTAGAGGAGACAAAATTTATTAAAAAACGAGGGAATTTCAGACAGATTGGTCCTTTGAACTGATGATCAAGGATATAAAGATGTCAAGGATCTGATGATTTCATACGGTCTGGAGGAGATCTGAGAGGACTTCAAATAAATCTACGTATTCTTGGTATTAGTTATCCTTTTCCAGTGGATGATCCTTTGAGAAGCTATTGGGCTCGAATGAGGCATATCGGTGTCCGTCTGTATCGTCCTTTTGGGTCATTAACTTGACCATGACATAATTTAGTTCTGATGTTAACCTAAATCGATTCGTGTGTTTTTTTCAGCTTTCTTTGTATTCTGGTAGAGTATTTTTTGTAATTGATTGTGTTTCGTTTAGAGGACAAAAGGATGAGGTTCTTTTTTCTTATTAGAGAGACAGACTGTGTTAATTAGTGTCCTTGTTAGAGGAGAGTCATTAAAGTGTAATATAAGGAGAGTAATTGGAGCTATTTTGTGATGGTTTATTTATAATACGAGTTGAAATGTCTTCTTAAGCAAATTAAATGCATTGAATTATACTGTTTTTGTTCCATTATATCGAATTAATTATTTAGTATTCAGAAAAACTGATAAGAAGTTCAAAGGTGACTTCCAGAAACGAATTAGAAGAGGTAAAAATGTTCCAATATTCCAAGAAGATACTCTTAAAAAAACTCAAAAAACAAAAAATAAATTTTCATTAATATTAAGAATAGAACTAATTAGAATATTTTCACGAAATCATACCAACTAATAGTGTTTTTAACACTTGATTCGATGGTATGCTTAGAATTTCTTTCTGAACAAAACTCTTAGCGATATCGGTTATTAAACACAATTAGTCAGAGTAACACAAATGTGGAAAACTACAATTTGTTACCATTTTTCATTAATAACAATGGAACTAACTTACGTTATTACATAAAATTAAGATAACTAATACAGTTTTAAACGGTTAATTTGATGGTGATTATCAATTTGTTTCTTCCACAGAACTTTTAAAGATACAAGGTGTTAAAATTATTTTCTTCAAAATATTTGCTGTGAACTATACATTTCAATAGTTTTCTTTAATTAACAAAAGAACTAATTTTGATATCTTTATAAAATCAAGCCAACTAATATTGTTTTTAACGCTTTATTCGATGGTATGCTTAGAATTTATTTCCGAATAAAACTCTTCGAGATATAGGTTGTTAAACGCAATTAGTCAGAGTAACACAAACTATAGAAAACTACAATTTGTTACCAATTTTCATTAATAACAATGGAACTAACTTACATTATTACATAAAATTAATATAGCTAATACAGTTATAAACGGCTAATTTGATGGTGATTATGAATTTGTTTCTTCCACAAAACTTTTAAAGGCACAAGGTGTTAAAATTACCTATTTTCTTCAAAATTCTTGCAGTAAACTTTACATTTCAATAGTTTGCTTTAATTAACAAAAGAACTAATTATGATATCTGTATACATTCATACCAACTAATAGTGTTTTTAACGCTTTATTCGATGGTATGCTTAGAATTTATTTCTGAATAAAACTCTTGGAGATATAGTTTGTCAAACACAATTAGTCAGAGGTGTAGGCAACTTTCTTACCATTTTTCAGTTATAACCATGGAACTTTCGTACATCATTACATAAAATTAAGGTAACTAATTCAATTTTAAACGGTTTATTTGATGGTGACTTTGAATTTGTCTCTTCATCAAAACCTTTAAAGAAACAAGGTGTTATATTTATATATTTATATTTATTGTGCTAATTACCAACATGTTTTACCAACAAGCGACAGTGGATTCCGTTAGTTATATTTATCATTTTTAATTAATATCAGTAGAAACAAATAGATTATCCTTATAAAATTATGTTATCTAAAAGAGTTTCTAACTCTTAATGCAATGGCATTTCTAGAATTTCTCTCGCACCAACATTCTTCGAGATATAAGATCTTAAACAGGATCAGACAAATCAAAGTAATTCATAGAACACTTGACATTACTTCTTTGTTTTCTTAATAACTATAAAATCAATTTACCAATTTTTATAAAACAACATTAGCTAATATAGTTTTAAACCCTTAACACGGTAGTGTGCTTAATTGGTATTTTTATTGGAAAATTTTAATGATACAGGGTGTTAAATATCTGGAAACTACGTCGAATTAAAGACTCCACGTAGTTTTATGTTTGTTTGTTCCCAACCGGAACGTACTTCAATGGCAATAATTGTAATGCGTTTAGAGTAATAAAATAAAGATGTTCAATTTGATGTCGCATTTAATTTATTGCTGGTCGCATCCTTCGAGACGTAACACGCTTTTTGGGCCAAGGTCCTTGTCGAGCCTCCTCACCAACGTTTCTATTCTTCACTTCACTTACGAGTATTGTTGATTTAATACATTCCTACACAAAAACAATACAAATTGGCATCAACATTATTACCTCGTTATTACGATACAAAAACCGGCAAACGCCAGTCTTCATTTATTTTACTTTCAATTGCAAGTATATACGCTTTTTTTTTCATAATTTTATGCACGCTTTGTTTTGGTTATCCTTTAACGCTTCAGATACTTCAATGAGATTTTCCTTGTTGATAATTGGCTTTTTATGGCATTTTATGGAATTATGCGAAGTTAATTGATGCGTGGATTAGCGTAGCGTGACTTGTAAAAGGACGTGACTAATCAAGCAGCTGTCATTTGTTATTTTATGTGCGATGGAAGAAGTGATTTGGTTGGGATCGGTTACGAGGAAATAATACTTATGCTTTGATTATAGATTGCGAATTATTTATTAATTATTGAATCGTGTCAGAAGGCTCTTATACAAGAAATTTAATTCATTATTCTATGCAGGTTGAAGCGAAGTCATAAATAACTTAATTAGTTTTCAAGTAATTATAGAAAAACTTCAAACAAAACACATAATACTGTTTAGAATTTTTCTTAAAAATGCTGCACATGTAAGGCTTCATAATTAATAAACTATTTATTATTTGTATATAAAACCGGAAGCATTTAATAGAGAATTTTATGTACTATAAAACTATATCAGTATGGTACTGACATTAGAACAGTTTTTATGTTATGAGGTAAAAACTCAAATATTTCAATTTTCATTCATAAATTTATCATTCATAAATTATCGAAATTGGCAGGATCATATTGAAGAAATTATTAATTTATGAAACTTGTAACATGGAGCATTTAACAGAGATTTTTGCGTACTTTCATATATCATAACAAAAATAATCCTACAATAATTTACGAATAATGAGACATGAGAGACTTAAATGTCTTTTTTTTTTTTGCAAAACACTATACATGTGAAAATGAAAAACTTTGAAAACTCATAGTGGATTAGTTATTAATATATAAAATTTGAAAAACTATGTACTAAATAGAAAATTCTATGAACTTTCAGACAGTTCAAGAATATTTTTTCCATGTTTATTAGATTTTGAGTGATATAATTAAAACGAAACAATTTCTATTTCACATAAATTTTAAAATTTATAAGTTAATCTTTAAGATAATTATGAAACTAAACGTTAATACCATATGAAATAAAAACAATTATATTTTAAATTGAAAACTTTATCCAATAGTATGAACACAACTGAAATATTTTAATATCCCTATGGATTATTAACGGAAAACCGTACCATTCATGCAAATATCAATCGACAAATAAGTTTCAATTGTTGTCAAAGCATAATTAATCAATACCATCAGTATCATACAATCGATACGATCAGACAACAGTTATTAATATCAGTTTCTCCAGAATTAAATCCTTTTTAAAATCATGCCTATCATATTTACTTTTCTTTATTGCTACTTGCCTTACAGAAGAAAACAATGACTTTTGGAGTCACATAACCTTCCCTTGTTTGCTATTTTACTTTGATTGCTAATAATTACTTATGTACTTATTATAAAAGAGTGAAAGTTGTTGACAAACATCCGAAATTGGTCATTTTATCATAGACTGCCAACAAAATAATGATATCTCAGTGCGTAATTGACTTTTGATACAAAAATTATTTGCTGGAAAATTTTCAACTAATATTTGTACAATACAGTCAACATTTTATCAACTACAACTTTTGATCATTCTTTAATTATTTTAATTATCATTTGTCAATCCCAAATAAAATTGAGTAAACCGTTTTCAGAGTATTTGAAAACGGTGTTTAGATGTCAGATTAAAAATTAGGACAACAAAGTATAGCTGTTTTTCTCCAAAACTTCAAATAATCTAGTTTAATTCAACGTGGAGGTCATGCGCTTGAATGATTAATCACTAAACGTATTTCGTCATTCGGATGAGAGCGATGACACCATAAACTATATGCTGCAACGGGCCATTATTTATAATTATTGTCTCCAGTCAGATTTAAAACCGCTCGCTAAACGGCATTGAAACAATGCGCAATTTTCAGCAATCAAAAGTGATTTAACGATATGATGAAATCGTACACAATGAACAAATTACCTTCGCTACTATATTCATACTTCAATAATTACAGTAATTGTAATTATACGCTCTTTGTTTGAATGTAATCAGTTATTTCCCATTTTTAATTGATATACAGCTGTAATTATATAAGTATTAATCAGAAATATGTAGAATACATACTAATAGATAGAGATTTTTATGTACTTTTACTCAGTGTAAGAATGATTATTCTATCGTAATTAGTCGCCGTGCAATTTGAAAAATACTCAATTGTTTTCATTTCATTAATACAAATAAATTTTATTTGGAAAATGTCAAACTTTGAGACTTCATAATTAATTAACCTTTCATTGGTATACAATGGAAGTAAACGTAATCGTTTGAGGATTTTATTCACTATTGCAGTGTATAAGAATAATCCTACTAACCTTATTAGTTTTGGTATAATATGAGTTTGAATGCTCAAATTCAATTTGGATATAAATATGAAAGTAACTATTTATTACTCAGGTTTAATTTATAAACAGCTACAATTAAATAAGTCCTAACTAAAAATATATAAAGAGATTTTCATGTACTTTTACTCAGTGTAACAATGGTTGTGGTATCGTAATTAGTCTACGAGAAATTAGATGATTACTAAAATGTTTCCATTTGGGCCAATGCATTTTAGAAGGTATATCAATCTTTGTGAGGTCATAATTAATTAACATTTAAATGATATGATGTGAAAATCTAGGCATTCGATAGAGAATCTTATCTACTATTGTAATGAATAAGAATAATCCTAGTAACTTTATTAGTTTTGGTATAATTTGGGTTGGAATGTGCAAATTCAATTCGGATGTAAGTAAGAAAGTAACAATTTATTACTTTGGTTTAATTTATAAACAGCTACAATTAAATAAGTCCTAACTAAAAATATATAAAGAGATTTTCATGTACTTTTACTCAGTGTAACAATGGTTGTGGTATCGTAATTAGTCTACGATAAATTAGATGATTACTAAAATGTTTCCATTTGGGCCAATACATTTTAGAAGGTATATCAATATTTGAGAGCTCATAATTAATTAACACTTAAATGATATAGTGTGAAAATCTATGCATTCGATAGAGAATCTTATCTACTATTGTTGTGAGTAATCATAATTATAATAGCGTTATTGTCTTTTTAATAATTTGTATTTGAATGTGCAAAATCATTTTGAATTTATGAAAATTAGAATAGACTACACAAAAATTTCTTCGACCTTGTTTACCTTAGCAACGATCCATAACAACGCCTGTATGTCGGCCATTTTGAAATTTCGAACTTTTGTTTCTATCAAAATCCGGGCAAGTCCATGGTATTTTACAATCAGCTGATCGTTTCTTCGCCATAATATCGAAGACTCACCGACAGATGTCAATGAATTCACCAAAATTTCGAATAAATGGATTTTGTCGAATTTCAAAAATACCTAACGTTTGTAAACAAAACAGAAAATAAATTAACGCGTGGTTTAAGCTGTTTGTGCTCATAACGGCGTGAATTGTAACTCTAATTCGCATTTCTGGTGCCAAATGTGCACCTTCGTTTGTTTGTACCCCGAAATTACGCACCATGCGCATATGACGAGTTCCCACACGTCAAATTTGCTCACGACGAGAAACCGGTGACTTATTTATAACCGATATTTCGTTTATGAACTATTTCCATGCCCAGGCGGGGCGGGGCGGTGTGTGCGACGAATCATTTTAACGTTTCCATCAAGCCGTTTAACTCGTTAAAGCGTCGATTTTCTGGCCCGTTGCCTACCGGTTGTCGAATGTTTCCAAAATACCTGCGATATGAATAGCCCTCATCGTATCGCTCGATGAGGTTATGCCGATTGAGAATAATGGCGTGTATTTTCAGAGGTTATGTCATATTAGTAACAGTCTTTTATTGACGTTTGCGCACGTGTCCGATTACTGCCTACTTAAGGTATTGGGCTGACTGTTGTTGAATTGCTCCGTGTGCGGATTGTTGTAGAGAAAAAAGTCGACCCATAATGAAAGTGTTACATTGGAGTAGGTTATGTATTGCGTTGCGTCACAATGGCGCGTCGATTGTTATTGCGATGGTGCAATCGTGGCGTAATTAAAGCTTGAATGCGAATGAATCCAGGGAATTGCAATGGTTTTAATGGAGTTATACATTAGATGTATTATTTTGAATGCGTCACGGATATAAATTTTGACGTTTTATAACGTTTCTTATAGTTTATTGGGCCTTTGTTGCAAATAAGGTTATTTTCATTTAGTTTTTTGGTCGTTAAAGCTTTGTTTCTAACATTTTCTTCGATTTCAAGGCATTACAAATTTCTATATACATCAACTTCTCGATCGATGTTATAGGATATAAACGGATTGATATTTCTGGAAACGGATTGATAGATCTGGAAACGGATTGATATTTCTGGAAACGGATTGAAATTAATTTGTTAATATAAAATTCCGAATAATTATTTGATCTTCGCTTGAATACAACAATTTTTCTTACTTTTACTTTAAACACCGCTGTAATTAAAGAAATTAATTTAGCAAGATATAAAATCTATATCAGTAAATACAGCATTTTATGTACTTGTACATAGTGCAAGACTGATTTTGAAAAACTGAATTAGTCTTCGAGTAATTGGTGAATTACTACATTGTTTTCAATTAGGCTAATTAATTTTTATTGGAAAAGTGTCAAACTTGGAGAGTTCATAATTATTTAACTTTTAAGTGACATAATATAAAAATTGTTACTTTTGAAAGGGAATTTTATCTACTTTTAAAGTATTTAAGAATAATAATCATAACTTTATTAGTTTTTGAGTAATCTGTGTTTGAATGTGCAAATTTATTTTGGATATAATAAGTTTGAAAATCACGATTTATTTTGTACTTTTAATTGATAAACAGAATAGCTTTAATTATGTAAATATTAATTAGAAGTATATAAAATCTATATTATTGGATATAAAGAATTTTATATTCTTTTAGACAATGTGGGAGTGATTTTGGTAACGTTATTACTCTTCGAATAATTAGATTAATACTGAATTGCTTCTATTTTTGCCAAATTATTTTATTTTTTCAAACTTTGAGAGCTCATATTTAATTATCCTTTAATTGCTATCCATTAAAAATAAAACCATTCGATAGAGAATTTTATCTATTATTCTAGTGAATAACAATATTAAACAAAGCATTATGGGTTCTGGAATAATATATCATTGAATGAGCATCTTTTCATTATTACATTTTTTTCACATTTATTAAGCTTGGAAAGTAATATAGACAAACGCACTTAATGCTAATCCGCTTAATAACTCTAATTGTAAGATATGTTCAAAGGACAAAACAATTAACCATCATTAATCCTAACACATTTCTAATCGAATAAAACAACGTTAATTAAATACTACTTTAATGACAAACCGGATCTCCAGTGACATAAATCACTTCTTTGAGGAATAATAATAAAGAATAAATAATAATAGTCAGTACACTTCTTACACCTCTCACAATTCTTGCAAAGTGGCACTTATGGCACAAAAACGTTGTACAGCAATTGCGATCGTATGCACGAGCAAACAAAGACACGGCGTTGTACAATTCGCCGACATTTGCACTTTAAATGCGTCGTGTGTTTGCGAGGATAATTAATTTATGCGCATTGCGGACGATAAACGACCTTTGTCGATATTGCCGATGCCAGTCACAACCATTCGATATTAAAATAACGTTGTTTTTAGAGTATATAGACAGCATTTCAATAAAATTCGAGAAAAAAAATACGAAAAAGGAATCGACGAAACGGTTGTAAAAAGGTTGATTAGTTTTTTGCAGTGTATAATAAAAATTTCGCGCTTTATTGTTTTTATGACATTTGATTAAGTTTACGCTTGGAATTTTTATTTATGGATATTATTAGAATGATCTTATCATGACAAGGTAAAAATATTTTTTATTTATGTTTTTCATATCTTACGTAAAGGTCAAGCTAGGTTATGTTTGGTTATGTTATATTAGTTTACGTTAAGTCAACTTCGGGTAGTTTAGGTTATGACTGATTTGTTTGCTTCAGGCTACAACCGCATATTTGAGGTTAAGATAGATTAGGTTGTCAGGTTATGTTACGGCAAGTAAGTTTAGTGATGTCAGGTTAAATTATATCAAGTCATGACAAACACACAAGAAAGCTGGAGAAATTACTAGGGATTAAGGAACAGGCTGAAGTGCAGTATAGAAAGGACTATGATAGGCTATTAGATGAGAACAAGCGTTTATTCGCGGATTTGAAAGAAACAAAGACAGCTGCGAGAGAAGGAAAGTGGCAAGCCGAAAAACTACAAAAACCATTGGCAGCTGACGGGCGAGATATAACGGCCATAATTGATTTATTAGAGCAAAAATGGCCAGAACATGAGTTTCAGGCGCCCTCGGAAATCAATGCGAACTTTCCAGCGTGGGGCACTGTGGGATGTAGAGCACTCATTGTGAGACAAGGTACCCATACAACACCCAATACTGATAAATGAAACCAAGACATTTCTTGGACTTAAGGAAATTCTAGAAGGGGCTGGACAGATACTAGAACTAACTGGAGAATCTAGCTTTCAGAACGCTAATGGAGAGATGCGGACGGTAAGTGAGAGACTCTTATTACTCGGGGTAGGTAACGACTGAAGTATTGAGGACGGCCTTCTGAAGGTACTACAAAATCTCAGGGCAAGGATAAGAGACAATACACCCGTAAACGTACCCATTACGTCGGTGGGAGCATCTGTCTCTCCAGTAATAGTAAGAAAGATGAGCGAGGGCATATTTAGAGAAAGCCAGATAAAAGTTCAAATATTCATGAAAGCTGTCAAAGGAACCCGTATACAACCACAAAGCGGAGGAAGGAGTGGAGTCATAGTTATTAAGACTGACGAAATCACGGCTATGGTTAAATTATTAACACGGAGCCTAGCGAGTGAGACGGCAGTAACTGGTGCAAGGAAAACCCAATCAGCAGACATGCTGATAAAAGTTAAAAATAACGAGATGGACAGGATCAGACAGATGGTGGAACAACAGGTGGGCAAAGCAACTGTACAGCTTGGACGCAAAACAGTAGCGACTTTAGATTTGGATGAAAGCGTCGAAGACGTAGACATAACAAACGCGGTGAACGAGGTTTTGAACACTCAAATCAAGCCAACAGCTATCAGTGCAAGAAGAGCAGATGGGATTATGCGAAGGGCAACAATTGTAGTCTCTCAGCGAGAACCAAATGTCCTGACGGGTTGCCAGAGAATAAGAGTAAGAGCAAATGCCTAATACGAAGCCATAATTCTTCACACTACAGAGGGAAAGATAGAAGAAATTGCTGTCGGCGTTACGTCAGAGAAGGACATCTGAGCGCGGACTGTCAAGAAGCACCAGTGTGCTTCTTATGCATTGAAGACGGCCGACCGGGACAGGGACATTCACAAGGGAACATAAACTAGGTCAGGTTAATCTCAACAATTCAAGGGCAGCCCTAGACCTTCGTCATAGAGCAAAGTGCAATAAATGGGACGTGAGTTTAATATGTGAGCAACCACAAAACATGAATGGTAACATTGTTGAGGCAAATGATAAACGGGTGGCTATTACTGCGCATAATAATACACAGATAGGACGTTCTACGTGGAGAGATGGCTATTGCTCCCCGAATATTCCATTAAATGAATTCAAGCAATCTCTTGATGATCTGGAAAACATGATAGAGGCGGTCAATATACCAACTATTATAGCGGGGAATTTTAACGCTAAATCCCAGGCGTGGGGCTCGTGGTATCACTCAAACCTCACATATTTATCTGACTTGGAGCCGTGGAAACGTCATGATAGTCAACTGAAAGGTTCGTACTGAGGAAACACTATCGGATCACGTCCTAATCACGTTTGAGACAAATTTACATGCTACCCAAACACGAAACGCAACAATCTACGCCATATAGAAAATAGCACTCCCGAAACCTCAATTCAGAGGAGATTAGGTTTGGTTATGTATGGTTAGGTTAGATTATGTCACCTTTTTTAGTTTTCACTTTAAATTTGTTTAGCTTAAGTTTAAACTGATGTAGGCAACCCACATTACTCAACACGCTCCGTTTGCTTAGATAATTAAAGTTATCATTTCTTCAATTAGATACTAAAAATTTTGAACACCTAAATCGCTTGTAATAAAATAAATGTCTCAGAAATGTCACTAAAATTTGGCATTGTGATATTGCCTTCAAACTGATGTTTGACGTGTTCGAAAGTCTTTCAAAGTTTATATTTCTACGATTACTCAGCCTAATTACCATAGAATATTGGCACTAATGCCAAATAAAAAGCTGAGAAATTCACAGTTTCGTATATTGAAACATAAATAGCTTGGACCATAAATTTAACGAAATTAAGGAAAAATGAGGTTGGCGCTGAACTTTCAACTTTCGATTTTTGGCAAGTAGGCAAACTTTTTGAAATGTTTAATTAATATGCAAATGTGCACATCTTTCGCATATTAATTGTCGGGTACAAATTGATGTTGATCAGAAATTACAGGCAAATTTAATTAGTGTGTCTTAAATAAATTAATATATTAATTGCAATTAAATTGAAGATGGTCAAGCGCGACTAGAATCAATTAAAATCGAAAATTTTCGCTAAGTCATGTATCAGCCAGTCTTAGTTAGTTTTCAATTACTTATTTTAATTAACAGAAAAAACTGATGTTAGTGTGAAATAGGCTTTTAAAGGAAAAATCTGATATTCATGTAGGTAAATATCGGAATATCTACAACAACATCTACAACATTAATCAAAGGAGACAAGGAGTAATTTTGCAAAGTGCCATAGACAAAGAAATTTTACCGAGTCATGCAAAGTTTATTTTTTACTTGATTACTTGAGGAGTAATTATCCCACTCTCCATTTTGCAACGACAAATAACAGTGACCCAAGCATTTCTTAAGTTTTTAAATTTTAGGTGATTAATCAATGTAGCAGCACCGGCCTTTGTAATAATATATTTGCAGTATCATTTAACTTTCATTAGTACCTATTCACATATAGATAGTCCAATGTTATAAATAGTATATAACGATTCAAGTGTGGAAACGTCGATTTTGGGCACGCTGCGGTTAGAGCTGCTGGCGGAAAGTACACCAATAGCCGTTTACATACGAGTATCAATCATTCCGTATTTTTTGGTATGTTTCAGTTTAGATCAAATCTTCAATTTATTTAAGTTGTTGAATTAATTTAAATAATGAGGAATTTTGAAAAACTAGTAGATAGCTTTTTTTAATGGGCGTTGGCGGCGTAGTACTAACCAGAACAAGTGGCCCATTGGAAAGGGAGCTGCTACTATTATAGCGGTTTTCGCTCTACCCTTAGAATAAGGGTTGATACTCCTCGGCACCGCTACGGAAGCATTTCTTCGAGGTGTACTCCCTTAATCCGTTTGTCTGGTGTTCATTCCTTCTGTTTGAGGACTTTCTCACAGAACCGCCATCCATGCTTTTTCGCAGGCAATCATCCTGCCGCTCAGTTGTTCGGGCGTGGGCATTCCGCTCTCAGCATGTCCAGGCGTTGTGTGCTCCATGCAGGACAAGATGCCAGAATATGCTCGCCACTGTCTGGAACGGCCAAGGAGCAGTATCGCGTTTGAAATACGCCCCGAAGAACCTGTGTCCCGTCATCATTTGAGTGAGGTAGTAATTACAGGTCCCGTGTGGTCTATCTAGCCATGTACGAAGATCCGAAATCCGCCGCTTTACCCACTTTGATGTTGTACCTGTCTATCATCGCTCCTACCAGTAGATAGCTGATAACATTCTTTTGGTAATAATGTTTGACCCGTCATTGTAGTATTTATAATTTTGGAGATAACAGCTTAGAAAGGTCATTCACTGTCAACATTTCGGTGTAAAAGTCCCACGTTTTATAAATTGAAATGTAATACCTATTATAGAAGGAAAATCGCATAATATGGTATATTGGAAAAGGATAATTAAATTCTCTTTAAGTTGAGGAGTCGTTTACGTCATGCATACCCCCAATGCATACCCCCAATTTTGAGCAAACAAGTGTATATTGTGATGTACTCTTGAAAAGCCAGTTCAATTCTCCTTAAAACGCCCTATAAGTCCTTCCTGCTCTATGAATGGTTTCGGAGATTCCAGTCATCAAAGTCTATGCCAATTCTTTATTTAATAAGTATCAATGATTTTTTTTAACAATACAAAAAATAGACATCATTCAAACCAACTTAATGTGAGGAAACAATTTGCAAATCCAGCAAGTCCCGCATCAAGCCAAAGATTATCAATGCAGAAAAAAGTCATCAGAAACATGCGATCTCACATTACAAACGCCTAGTTTCTCAGATTTGCAACGTAAACCAAGAAATGCCAGCGCAAACACTAGCCACAAGACAAGAAAAAACGCGACATCAGGACTGCAAATGCCGTCATCGCTATAAATATATGTCCACCTCTTTCTACGTCTACATCAACATCTTAACATCTACGTCTTGCTCAAGTAAAGTCAACTTAAACTCAAGTTACACTCTATAAACTCACGCAAGTCGCGCATTAGCAAGAGTAACTGCCAGACCCACAATCATAAAATAATGGAATGCGAAATGCTCTGGAGAATATCAATATTCATGATCATGATCATTACAGGCCAATCGCGAACATGATCATTATCACCTTGTCTGATCCCGTTCCAAACACATGCGTGCGTTTAATAACACTTAATAACGGTCTTGTAAATTTCAACAAACGTTGGAAATCCAAACCATTACTTTATTGTTAACGCCATCTATATATTAAAATGTGAACTATTAACTGCTATTTCGAGAGTTGGGAACTAGAAGGCGCCGAATTTCTTCTTCCGTTAAGTAGCTGTAGAAAGGAGTATTTAGTTATACACTTTGTTAGCGATTAGTTATCGTATCTTTACGGATACGTTTATTCTTTAAATTTGTACTTGTCGAGATTGGGGAGCGGAAATCCGCACCCCTTATAAAGCCATCAAATACAATTTTGTTTCTTTTCAGTGGTCCCTCAAAGTTTGATGGTAACCATTGGGCGACTATTCTCCTGGTGGTGTTTTCCATTCTTACGGTGACCATAAACCTGCTTCTTTTGTTGCTGTTTACACGAAGGAGGAGTTTACGGACTGTTTCAAACAGGTAAATATTTATTAAGTTGGACTTAAGTAGCTTAGGTTTTAAGATAGGCGTAAACAACTTAAAATAGTTTTAAGTTAGATTTAAACAACTTAACTTGACTTAGGTGGGGTTTAAGTTAGATTCAAGTAATACATTTCTAACCATTAATTTTGTTAAAATGTCATTTATTAAACTATGTTTATAAAAAAACTAATTTTTAATTATTACTAATTTCAGATTTGTAATAAATCTGCTCTTCATCAGTCTACTAAGCAGTATCATCTTAGTACCCTTCGTAATCCTTGATATTGAGCTTGGATCCCAACAAAATCTGGAAGATTTCAGTATAAATATGGGGAATAACTCGTCCAAATCTTGGTCCTTGACATCCAACTCAGTTCTGGAGAGTATACCATCATTTTTGGCCCAATTCACGCTGAACTTTATTTGCACAGCATCGATTCTAAGCATACTTTTGATCGGCATTGATCAATACCTCGCCGTTTTGCATCCCCTTCGTTGCCACAGTTACATGAACAAACCGAAGAGTCTTCTACTAATTTTTGCAAGCTATGTTGTATCGCTCACATCCGCCATTTTGGTAGCTTTGATGAATGGCAACATGGCGTTCTTTCCCAATGTGCATCAACAGGGAATGAACTCAAGCCGGATTGAAGGGGGTCAGAAGGAGTTGAGCCCCTGGTTGTTGGGCTATGGCGTATTTTATCTGGGAGTAGTCCTTGTTACTCCCTTCATCACAATTTGTGTGATTTACGTCCTGATCTATAGAGCAGCTCATAGAAATAGTGAAAGATTGCGTAGGAGCAACTATGAGACACCTCGAAGGACGATTCCCAAAGTGCAGTCAGCTCCGGATTTTATTACGTCACAGATTCATACTCAACACACTCCGGTTGATCCGTTGGTAACTACTCCTAAAGAGATCTGCGTTGACTTGACAAAGATCACGAAAATTGAACGGACCCACAGTGATAGGATACCAAGTATTATAACGAGTTTAAAGACGAAGATTAGTAACGCTTCCGCTTCGGCCTTCCGGTATCGAGAGGAGAATCGCACAGCTAAAATCTCCATCATGGTGATCTTCATGGTCCTTGGGTGTTATGCACCTTATGGTCTGATGTACCTTCTCAACACGACTGCAAGTACTTTAAGAGGGCCTAGAATTGATTACCAGTTTTTGGTACCCAATCGAATTGCGCTCATTCTACTCATATCATCAAATCTTTGGTCTCCAATCTTATTTGCCCTGAGGAATCGAAGAGTACAAAGGGAACTCAAAAAGTTCTTCAGATTTAAGCATCCGTATGGTGGTACTGGCAACAATCGAAGACCTTCACAAATACGTCCCCAGATTATTATCCAAGATATAGAGACTACGTTGAATAAAGATTGCATGGTTCAGATTGAACCCTTCCTGCCCTCGACATCTCGAGATCTGGACAAGCTGGAGAGGCTAGAGAGGATGGAAGGACTTGATAGTCATGAGTCCAAGGAGAGTAAGAGTATCCTCAAGAGGGTTTGCAGCAAGAATTGGGGCAGCTATAAGAAGTGTAGTTTCATCGACGTCCCTGATGGTTGCTTGGATGCCCGAGGATCGTTTAGCAGTGCCAGCACCCAGATATCTACCGAAGAATGAAGTATTTAGATTTCATCTATATCCATGACATCAACTAAGAAGAGGAAAGGAAGAAAGGCGTTAACTTGCCAAAGCTTAATGAAAATTCTACATTTTACGCTGTCATTAATGAATCAAATTATGGACTGATTTTATGTGATATACCTCATTGGTTTTTTTGATGTACTTAAGTGTACTGTACTTACTATTAGACTAAAATGTTAGATTTAAGGTGAATTGATGTGACAAAAATTAACTAGTCGGATTAATATCAATAAATGTATGATAACGCATGTATTTCTTCATTTCTAAATTGGATATATAGTTAATTTTCTCGTTTTGGTAACATTTCTGCTTAACTTCAAGCAGATGTGACTTCCGGGAGTAATTTAAAATTTTTTCGGTGCAAGCCGCGACATCTACCCATGAATTCTCGAAGTAGAAAACTGCACGATCACGACGTAATCTGTTTTACTAACTTATGAAAACTTGACGCATTCGTTGTTAGAGGCGTCCTATGTTTTATTATTAATTGACAAAAAAGAAAAATGGAATCAATTTTTCTTCTTCAACACTTTCTTCCGAGTGAATATCATTTTGGTATTTAATTCTTCATACCTTTACTCTCGCCAAAACTTTGACCATCGATATGTTCGCAATAAATGTTTCAAATATGAAATTCAAATTAACAATTTATAAATCATCCCAACCCTGATACTTTAATAGTATCATACCCTAGATATACAATGATAAACAGCATATCAAAGATTTACTGACTGTTCATCGTTAAGACTGGTTCAGTAAGAAGAGTTAAGTGTTCAAGTTAGAGCCATCTTTAGTTTTTTATTTTTAAACACTTATCGGCAGGCCAATTAAAGAAAACACCGTGATGCTTTAAAATTAAAGACCCTTCAAATGCCAGCATTGTAAGTTGTTGTTTAAGCGAATTTGAGTCAAAATATCAACGCTTGTATATTGATAATCGTAGAGATTGCATCATTTCTTGAGCAAACCGAATGCCTTCGTGAAAAGTCCCTATTGCCCAGCTCCTCGCTTCAGATGTCAAAACAAGAGAAAGCGTCTCATCCATACAACGGCTACGCATCTCCCACTTTCCTAAATTAGACAGCGCGCACACTTCCATGCTAATATCATTTTGGCATTATATTCTTTGTTAATCTTAGAAAAATGTAGACCATCGATATGTTCGCACTAAATTAAATACATAACATAAAATTAATTATTAACAATCTATAAAGCACTCCAACTCTGATACATAAATAATATCAGACCGTAGTGTACAGTGATGAATAACATATCAAAGATTCACTGACTGCTCATCGTTATGACTGGTTCAGTAACAAGAGTTAGTGTTAAGTTAAGAGCCATCTTTAGTTTTTAAAACACTTTCATTGCATCTCCCACCTTCCCAAAGTAGACAGCGCATACACTTCCGTGCTAATATCATTTTGGCATTGTATCCTTTGTACCTTTGCTATCCTAGGCAAAAGGAGGTTTATCGATATTTCCGCAGCAAATATTGCCAACAAAATTCAAATTAATAACCTACAAATCACCCAAACACAAAATTTACCATATTTTTGACCACCGGATAAACTATGATAAAGAGTACATTAAAGAATCAGTGATTGCTCATCGTTAACACCAGTTAAGTGTTAATGGTTAGGCGGTTTCTGGAAAACATTTTTATTGACAAGCCAATTAAACAAACACGCCAACATTGTAATTAGTTTTTTTTAAACTAAAACATCACTTGTATCAAACACAAAGCGGTTAAAAATCGAAAATCTGATGCTTCTGACCCGTTTAATTCATGTATTTATCAAAACAATGGGGCTCAAACATGTCAATGCCTTAATCTGATTAATTCCACGTGTGGCACACATAGTTTAGTTGTAATTTGCATTCGCCTTTCAAGTGCAAAGCATTTAATAACTGAGTGTTCTCAATCAAAAGACATTTACCTCAGTGTTTTAAAAATCGAGTATGACGCAGCCTGAATTTAAAAAATTCATGCTATTTTATTTTATACACCGAGTTCATTAAAAAATATTAACGGAAATTTGGTGCACATAATTCATAAGGCAAAATAATCAGTTAACTATAAAAAATTAAGTCAAAAATGCCAAGTCATTTTTGAAACTTCCAGATTTAATCTGTGGGCTTATTAATAGAAACATTTATTCGTTTTCAGGCTTATAACCCGTTAAATGATCCTCTGCTGCACCGACGAGGCTTAGGATTATCGTGGTTACCGATTTTAAAATGTTTAAACTTTTTAAATTTCTTATAAAAAGTAGAGAAAATACCAATATGAATTCTTAAAATGTTAAAATCACTAACACTATTTAAATAAATTATATTAACACAAATCACACACTTGATTAAATATTTCGCGCACCATGTTGAACCTGTAAAGGATCGACTTCGAATGAACGAAACCCGTTGTTGTTTTTATTTTGTGCCCTGTTAGGAATAACATCAGCCCACTACAGTTTTAATGCATTGATATATTTTAGTGTATCGAATTGGCCATGAAACAATATTTGTTTAATTTCAAATGCGTTTGAGTCAATATGAGTTAATGTATCGTGTTCAACTCAACACGATACATTAACTTTTGCCTACGATATGGTGTGTTCGGCAGCCGTCAGAGTGCATTGGAAAAAAGAGGGATGAATCGGGAATATAATCCGCAGTCCTATAAATCTTGAAGTTATGGCTCTTATCTTGAAAAAGGAGGAAATTTTTAAGAATTCACTCGGGGAATATGGTATTTTCTAGTTAAACTAATGCCAATATGTTGCCGGCGTGAAAGGGAAACCGAGGCTATTTGTTAATTCAAGTCAAGATGATTATTTCCACTGCCGGTTCGACGTGGCGGTGATTAGCAGGAAACAAGTGTCCTGGTTTGAGCCTGCGTAAAGCCATCTGCGTGAGTGTGTGCGCTAAGCCATGCACGCAGGATACAACCAGAGAAAATACAAGATAGAGAAGCACATATTATATTAGTGGCCTTGAAACAAAATTATTTAGTTCGACCCAATTTGTTAGATAGCGCTAGTAAATAATCGGCTATATTCGGTACATTTAATTTCAAAATCAAATATACTTCACAACAATTATAATAACCGCTAAGCGCGACAATCAGATCAGAAGAGAGAGAGAGAGAGACAGAGAGAAAGAGAAAGGGAGCAAGCAGGACATCTTTCATCCTTAAATAGCGTATCGATGTTGCCAACAGTACATCTGCTGCGCTGCATCTCGGTGTTGCCACATCCTCTTCATATTCAAATCAAATCAAGTGGTGCACGGCTGAACAAAGATATTAGGAGCAACATAAAACGATCCATAAAAGTGAATGCAGAAATTGTTCTCAACGATCAGTTGGATCTACGTAGTAACACCCGCTCACGATGCAAACGCAACATACGTATTGCGGAAAATTTGAAATAAATAAGTAAAACATTAGGTGACTTAACATTTCTAACTATTAGTGTCCCAGTTGCTAACATATTCTATCATCCTATTCGTTCGTGGAGCATAGTAATAACGGCATATGCATTTTTCATTATCTGTAAACAATATTTTAATGAACCAAAAACGTGATTAAAGATAATTAAATACCATTGTAAATGTACGAAGACCCATGGGACCAAACATTTTGGTGTCAATGTATAGCTCCTGATTGCCTTTTTGGATAATCATCAAAACTGATTTTTGAGTATCAATATCGTAATCAAACCAATTAGTATCATAAATATATATTGGAACCAGTTCAGTTTCGTCGAGGAGAATCTGAGCACCAGAGCAGGATATTATTGAGAAACATCCCCATGCAAATCCATGCAGGACATGCTTAATTTCAGGATTTACGAGAACTTGCAAGCCAACAGCGGCTAACGCCGTGCAGGAATATGCCGCTTGAAGGAAGCATAACCACGAAATGCACTGGTTTAAACCTCCAACGAGCTCAATAATAAAAACGTGATATCTAACGCAATGCTTGATACACTTCTTGTGAAGATTGATATCACTGATCTTGAAAGCATGCTCGATTTGGTTCCTGAGTTGCCGCATTCGCGAAGTGATCAGTTTGACTGACCCAAAGAGAAATGTGAAGAACAGAGTGGAAATCATTGACCCTGTGGTAGGTGCCACTCCGCTTATAAGTAACATTATCCAGTAATAAGGAAACTCGTTGAAAATTACTGGCAACGCTGATGGAGCTACCATTCCACAGACTCTTTGAATATTCAGTTCCTCGTTTTCTTTGAAGCAAGAACTACGTTCGAAAGTACCCATCAACATGAAAGCAGCAGCACCAATAATAGTATAACCGCTGCCAATAGTAATTAGAAAATTTGCAATTCTATTCGCCCTGTCAAAATCGATGGGTTTACGAAATTCGCGAAAATCGCCCAGTTTTTTAGCAAATTTCAAGAAATGCTCACGTTTGTAGAAAATAATACTCATCAATATATACAAATTCGAGAAGCTTATTGCAATTGTTGCATCGTTGATCAGATCATTTAATATATACTTATCAGGGTAAGTCAGTTGCAGTATGATGTTCCAGACACAATCACACCAAATAATTGGGACTGTTAGTAGAATGACAACAAAGACATCTTTAATGGAATACTCTTGGCCTAACTGGGGAATGAATCTTAATAAACGTAGTAGTTTGAAGAAAACGTTTAGAACTTCCATTTCGTCTTCATCGATATATTCACCATTTTCCAGTAAATTATGTTTCAATTTTCGGATTGATCGTTGAAGGCAATTTTCAGACATTTTTATTTTTTGCTTTTCTGAACGTGAAATGCAACTTTTTTGCAACTGACCAGGTTTTTATATAATGATTCCCCTTTGTAATTAGTAATTATGACAAAGGCAAACCCAGGTTTGTAATAGTAAGTAATAACTATTGAACCTGGGTTTGACCTAATTAATAGAACACTTTGTGCATTTCATTGATCGTCAGGTTAAGTTATTGATTAATTTAATGCAAAAAGTGCAAATTACTTTGCTCTCCTCTCACTTTTTGATTAATTATAAATCGATCTGAAATGTAGACAGCACTAAATGGGTCAAATGACGTGTCGATGGGTAACTATTACTTGAGTATTCTTTAATTAAGTTTCAGTTAGTTATTCAAAGACAATTATTACAACACTATATATGTAGTGAGTTTTTTTTTAGCATGAAAACTTCAAATATCTCAAGAAATAAGAAATAATAAGAAACTGTAGATATTCAAAGAGTCCGCCTGGGTAGCTTATTGGGTAGCACCTTGGTGTATCATGCGCTGGCGGTCGATGTTCGAGTCCTCGGGGCGGGCACCACACAGTGTGATAAGATACCTTTTGTATCTTAATTGTATGTCCGCGGAAATCGGAATATTTCGTTAGTAATAGCTAATTTGATAATGAATGATATGAGGAATGCGTGTTACGTAATGTTGAGACGAGAGATCTGCGAACGTGGTGTAGTGAAAAGTACACTGCTTCAAGTAATAACAGAGTTTATTACAAAGTAACAAGTACAAGTGCCGAACAATGCTGAGTGCCTAGACGTAAACGAAAGAGAAGACGAAGTGTTCGCGACTGTGGTCGAGAACCAATTGAAAGAACTTGAGGGGGTTGAACTTTGCAGATTGTTAGCGGGGATGATCGTTAAGTAGGATTGAGGGAGGTACCAGGCCAAGCGAGAGAGACTCCTGCAGGTTCGACTCGCAGTCTCTTTTCCGTGGCTGGCTGGACGGTTTGCACAGCCTAACCGTAGCCGGCGGCTAGGGGTTGCCAGGCTACGGCTGGGCTGTGCAAACCGTCCAGCCAGCGACGGAAAAGAGACTGCGGAGACACACAAGCGGTATCGAAGGTCCACCTTTCGGAGAAGTGCAATTGAACGACAAAGCGTACCGTGGTGCTATAAAACGGAAGTGACTGCCCGAGAGTTTAAAGCGTTAGGAGTATGCACTTTTGCATACTCCTTAGTCTTTCATTAAGGATAGTCAATATAAAATCAAGTATTGATAAACTATCAATAGCAAAACGATTTTGTCATTTAAAACAGTAAATGAAACGAAAGTGTTTATTAATATTTCAAAACTCGTCTCTGGTCGGAAACACCGAATGCTTTCTAGCGCCATCTAACAAATAGATTTGAACTAAACAATTTTGTTTCTAGGTCACTAACATAACATTTGCTTCTCTATCTTATATTTTCTCTGAATGTGAATGAATACATTTTAGTACTGTTTTTGATTACGAAACGTCAAACATATATTAAAAAATTTCATGTTATACTTGTTTGCTAAGCAAACAATGCGGTATATTCCTATAATAATGCAGCGTTGCATTACAATGCATCGGTGCCGAAGACCACTCACAAAAACCGTGGCTGCGTCAAAAGAAATATTTATATAACCTACGTTTACAGAATTAATGCTTATCATCAAAAATAAAAACTGAAAGAAAAAGTTCAACTCACATATAATGCTCATCATTCACTCCATGTCTAGAACTATGATAACACTAACAATAAGTAATGATATTCACATCCTACGGCTGATCATAATTATACTACCAGATGTCGTAGTCCTAGGCGAGCCAGATTTGTAATGAGTTCATAGAACTTTCATATCGGAGGTCGTAGCGCCGTCGCGTCGTGTTGTGTGCTTTCAAACGTGATTGCTGCGATCGATGCGCGCGCACACCGCGCACTGCGTTGTCTCCATTATAAACGTTAACCTCAAATTTTTCTTCAGAGTATTACAATTTCTATCTAGTTATTTATTATTTATTAGCAAAAAAATGGCAAGTGAAAACGAATCGGAGTACAGTGAATTAGAGAATAAACATCCAGTGGATGTTGAAGCAGCACCTGATGTAACAGCAAATGTGATACCAGAAACATCGAGGAAAAAATACGAAACCGCATACAAATCATTTATGGATTGGAGAACCGAAAAGAAAATAACATCGCTTGCTGAAAATGTTTTATCTGCTTACTTTGGAGAATTATCGAAAAGATACAACTCTGGGACATTGTGGACGATTTACTCAATGCTAAAAACAACACTTAGCAGTTATAATAACGTCGATATTGCAAAATATACGAAATTAAAAGCGTTCCTCAAACGAAAAGCATCGGGTTATATAGCAAAAAAGGCAAAAACTTTTACAACCCAGGAAATTAATAAATTTATCTCAGAAGCTCCTGATAAACAGTATCTTCTAACTAAGGTATGTTGATTAAGTTCAGAAAATTGTCATACTTTTTATTTACATATCGTTTATAGTCATAAATTTTGATAAATCTATACATGTTTAATAATAATATAATAATGCTATAATATAATATAATATTGCTCAAGGTAAAGCGTTGACTAGTAATGTAACATGTTATCAAATCTTTGTAGAGTTCCACTTCCTTACAGATATAGACGTGGATGTGTCTGACAATGAGCACGCATGTGCACAGTATATGATGGAACCCATGAATTCATGTCATTCAATATACTCGGCTTCTGTTCCTCTTATTAGCCTTTTTCCATTTGTTAGATTGGAATGCAGGTCCATCCGTGTATTTAATTTCGACGAATTTCCGTTTTTAGCATCTCTATAAGCTTTGTACTCCTGGTTTACATCGCCTGTGCAGTCGAAATCATCTATTAGATCTTCTATAAACGTACCACAGCCTGTCATGTGGAAGTAGAGTGTCTTGGACGCTGATTTAGGTACCCCAATAGCTTTCTTGAGGAAATAGGCTTTTATTTTGTCAAGTTTATATAGGTTACTATATGCGCGATTTCCTTTAAAGTATTGGTTATTGGTTTGATCATTTAATGGAATATGAATTTAGCGCAATATAGCAATATTAATGGCAACTTAGCCCACCTGGGCAGCATAGTTGGTAAGGTTTCAGTCTACCACGCAGTTGACGGGGTTTGAGTCCCCGGAGTGGGCACCTATTATTCACAATTATAACTCACAAAAATTCACATTAAACAACACAATAAAAACCACTCTTCAAATCAACAATCGCAAATATGCACAACCTACAACAATCAATGAACAAAACACTCACACATAACAAGAATTCATATATAAACAATTCAACACGAGGATCAGCAGCAACAACAACATCACAATAATAACATGTAATATTAAAACACGTGGGTACAAGGGAGAGCCAGGTGTGCATGGGGGATAGTGAAGAGTAAATGGCAGAAAGTATGGGGAAATGACTGGGACATCGTATTAAGAGTGTGGCATGCATGTGTGAAACCGATTTTAATGAATGGTATAGAAGTTTGGGGTTTAGACGAATGGGAAATCTTGGAGCAGGAACAAACGTGGGTTATTAAAGATCTAATGCGACTCGAAAAGTCCACGTCACGATATATAGCCCTCCAAGAAGCAGGGAGAATGTCGATAAAATGGGAGAGTGCATGGAGAATTGCAAGGTATGAGGAATGTCTGCACAGAATGGGGGACGATAGACTGGTTAAGAATGTCTGGGAATGGTGTGTGAGGAAATCTGGATGTGAATGGATGAAAGGGAGGAAGAAATCGTATGAGGCTCTAGGCTTTTCAGGAGAAGAAGTTGACCGTATGCTCTTCGCAGGTTTACTGGAGATAAATTTTTGCAGGAGGCAAGGAGAGATAGAAGAACAAGAAAGACAAGGTAAAATTAGTGAGAGTACCCTGTATATCGTGGTATCCAAACAATTGGCAGGCGACCAGCGTATCTAGGAAACAAGAAAATAAGCGTGGAAGAAAAACTACTAGTTGCATGAGCTAGATGCGGGTCTGAGGAGCGGGGGAGAAAAGTATGGATGGGGGAACAGTATGTCAGGTGTATACTTTGTGGAATGGACCAGGATACATGGGATCATATGGCGAATGAATGTATAGGGCAGGAAGGGGGAAAGGGCGCAGGAGGTTAGGAATGCGGGGAAGAGTGTGCAAGGTTGGTTGAAAGAGAATGGCAGAGGGGTGGCAACATTAAAGGTCCTGCCGAAAAGAAAGCAGTAGCTGAGAAAGACGGCGGAGCGAGAAGAAGAAGAAGAAGAAGAAGAAAGGGGCAACCCCATAGGACGGGGTCGAGAAGGAATGTAGTATTTTTTTTCTTTTTCTCATTAAGTTGGTTTTGTTATTGTTTTCATTTAATTTAATAAGTGTATTTAATGTTTAGTTATATTTCGAAGTGTAATGTTTAATTGAATTATGAAAAGTACGGTGTAATGCCAATAAAGGTTACTTATTATAAAAACACAAAAAAACAATAAATTAAGGCTGAAGGACCAGTATGGTCCATGGCCAGGTCTCTGGACTAAATACAATTATATTATATATAATGGCAGCTCTTTAACCCGTTGTTAGCCCTTTCAGCAAGAGTTCAAAGAATTGTGTATGTATATTATATCCTTTATGTCATTGCAGGCTGCATTAATTATGGGAATTACTGGTGCTTGTCGACGACATGAGTTATATGGAATGAAAACAACCCATTTAACAGACCTAGGAACAGCCATGTTGGTCAGTGTTCCGGATACAAAAACAAATATCGTACGAAATTTTACGGTCACGAATAATTACTACGAAATTATAAAACAATATGCGAATCTACGTCCACCGAATGCAAATGATCCGAGTTTCTTCCTGAATTACCAGAGGGGTAAATGTACGATTCAGAAAGTAGGTATCAATAAATTTGGTGCCATGGGGAAACAGATCGCAAGGTATTTACAACTGCCAACTCCGGAATTATATACAGGCCACTGCTTCCGCAGATCTTCGGCCACAATCCTGATTGGTGCAAACGAAGACGGAACATCTTTAAAAAAGACACGGCAGTTAGAAATCAACAACTGCGGCAGAAAATTGCGAAGACATTTCGCTAAATATAAATATAACATACCCAATGAAATTCAAACTTTAATGGAAACACATGAAACGTCAACGTCCGAAAACAGTTGTCAGAACGAAGAGGAAGGTTTGAACGAAGAGAAAAGTATGAACGAAGAGAAAGTGAATGTAACAATGCCTTCCAACTTAGTTTTTAACAATTGCACAGTAACAATTAACATTGTTCACCATAATTCTCATAATAAAGACTAAAGATAAACGTTATTATTTTTATAAATTATAGTTGTCAGTATTGTGCACTGCCGCATTGTCATATATTATTATTTTATTTCACTATTTTATTTTAAATGTTTTGACATTGCACGCCTGCATATTTATGTATTTAAAAGATTGTTTTGTAAAACCGGTAATAAATTCGTCAATTTTCACGTAAGAGTTCTCATCCAATGGTAACACTGCACATTTTAGCTTTAAATTCATCTTGGACCCGAATTCTTTGTTTATTTACAGCGCATTTATTCAATTTCATTTGAATGTAATTAGATATATTCTAGTACACATTATTACAAGTGTCGCGTGAACGGGGACGCAATAATGCAAGCTGGATTATTTTTGTTTTGCGGCGAAATCATTTTATGTTGAGCATGTCTTGCCCGTGTTGAGAACAATAAAGTGTTTGTTTGATGATTATGCATCACGGGAGGACGTTTAGATTAAGATTAAGAGGACCGGGTCCGATCGGTACCACGTAGCAGCAAAACGCGGAACTAAAGCGTGAAATTCTAACTTTGTTCTAAAATAAAAAATAAAATAAAAAAACTCCTGGGACAGTTTTTCATTTGATTACTTAGAACCGATATTATGCTGTCATTGAAATCATCGACGATATTACACTCAACTTTCATGAGTAATGAGGCGGCTTGAATTGAACTGGGTGCACTTCTGTTTCTCCATATTTTTCACACAATTTGAGAAGCGGGCAGTTTTGCGTTCCTGCTCCTGGTGGGCAAACACCATTACGTCCGCTAGGGGCTGATGTCGTGTGTAACACGGTCTCGCGACAATAATTAATTTTTATCTTTTCGAAAATACTCTTTGGAAAATTGCATTTTCCGACTAATCTAATTAAAATAAAAGCAGAGTTGCAGAGAAGAAGAGTTTATCCTTCGAAACATGCAATATTCATGCCAATAAAGTTTCAAACAAAGGCGCTACAGGATTTTAAAACGACTTCAAATTGACGAATGTTCAAAAACCTTCCTTGGATTGAATTTTCCGGCGAAACCAATAAAATTAACAACATTTGCTCAGTGTGGAAATAGTGAAAAAATGTTGTTTCTTTGAAGTATAAAATTCGCAACCTTCTAAATCTTCAAATAAGGGCACTGTAGCCCTCTACATTTGATGCATTAAAGAAATACTTGAGGACATGTTTGGGAACACATGATTTTCCGCCTAAACAACAAAGGATAGGCCGAATTTATTAAAACTGACTTATAGAGACAAAGTCGCTCTTTCCATGGAGGTTATTCCCATTTATGCAGGATGGGAATCATGAACGTTACAGCCTTTCAAATTTCAAGATTTCTAAAAGTTTCAAAAATTTGCTAAGGAAAAGAGTCATTTCCGGCCATGTAACAAAGGGTAGCATACAATTTTTAAACATATGTTATCATTTTCCTCTTAAACTACAAAAGGTGGAAGAGCTACTCAAACACTTATTTGATAGAGGAAGAGATGTTGCTTCGAATGAGGCTATTCTCTAACCTCTCAGACCACTATTACCTGCTTTTTGAAAACACTTCTAACCCTCCGAAACTTATAAATTTTTACCCTTTTAACTCTATAATAAACCAATATATACCTATACAAACATTCAACTGTATGGAATAATTCTCTTTATTTCACTTTCTTTATAGATTCCGCATTTGTGTGTATTCAATAATCTGTTAATCTCTTCATAATTAATTAACAATACTCTGATTTCTATACACTAGTAAGTATTATCGGTAGTTATCATTTATCACTAGTTATTACATCATAAATATACTTATTACGCAATAATATAAACAATAGGCATCCACGAAAACGTATAATTTCTTACATAACCCTTGATCCTGGATTAAATATTAGCAAATCATATCAATTACTCGTATGTATTACTCGTAGTTATTACTTAGATCTAGGAAACATTGATCGTAAATTGTATGTACACGTTTATGAATTATTCCTTTGTTATTTTTGCACCTAATTGAGCCTTACGGTAGCCGGAAATCCGGAAAATAAAGAAACAGGAAAACCGGAAAAACCACGTTCACTCCGATGATTCGCTTAAATATCCGCTTTTTGCTTAAATATTTTGGCACCTTAAAAATATCTAATATTTATTGATATAAAAATCACAAGTGTTGTGTTTTTTTCTTGTTGTTTCGTCCTTGATCCTTCATTATCGTTATCAATAAGTTGTGTACATTGTATATAGGTAGGAGAGTCGAGTGCTTATGTTTTAGTATTTTATCTCTAGGATGTTTACTTTCTTCCTAGACCTATATTTTTACAGCACTACATATTTTTCCTACATATTTTTTTAATGTTCTAGTTGTATCCTGGCTGGTTTAGTGTACTATCACATTGTTATCAATTTTGCATTGTTGTCAACTTTGTATGTGTCCATTTTCTGTGGCTCGTTTTCTTTTGCCGGTTTTTTAGTGATGACTCTCAGTTAGAGTAGGAATAGGTAAGGATAGAGTGGGTACGTAGGTAGCGATAGAGAGGGAAGGTATGACGGGGAAGAGAGAGAGAGGGAGAGTGAGGATGTAGGTAGGTGTACAGGGAAGGAAGAGATGGGCAGGAGTCGGATGATTAGGAATAAATGATGTTTCGTTATAGGTATGAAACGTGATGAATATTCACAATAAGGATTATCAGTCCCTTCGATGATGGTGTAGGGCAGATTACACGCTGGACCGTAAGTGTCAGCACTAGCACCACGAGTAAACCGTCTCCGGATGGGACGCGAAGCACTAGGATCGAGACTGGCTGAGCGCTGTTCCTGCCGCATTTCAGCAGCCAACATCTCCACCTCCCAGTTGCTAGACGAGTTTTCTTACACGCCTGATTCATAACCTGGTTTTGGTTCCGAAGAGCCACCTCCAAACTCCGACTCTGTGTCAGTATTAGAGTCCATGTCTAGTAAGACTTCATCTGTAGCACCCTGTGAGACTGTCTGCGGAAGAAGGGTTTGAGGAAGCTGCTCCAGTTCAACATCCGATTCGTTCTTATCCTCTTCTTGAGATAGTTCATGAGACCTAACAGGAGACATTCTCTAAGGATTCCTGACTTCTCCCTAGTGGGTCCTTGATTTCCTCAGGGTATTTCGTAGACCCTTAGGAAGTTATACGCAGGAGTCGGATGATTACGAGTGAATAGTGTGCCATTCAAGGTATTAAAAGTGATGAATGATCACGATGAGGATATATCAGTCCCTTCGATGATGGTGTAGGGCGGATGACGCTGGTCCGGAAGTGTCAGCACTAGCACCACGAGTAAACCGTCTCCGGATAGGACGGGTAGCACTAGGATCGAGACTGGCCGAGCGCCGCTGCTGTCGCATTTCAGCAGCCAACATCTCTACCTCCCAGTTGCTAGACGAGTTTTCGTACTCGCCTGATTCATAACCTGGTTCGGGTTCAGAAGAGTCACCTCCAAACTCCGACTCCGTATCCGTATTAGAGTCCATCTCTAGTATGACTTCGTCTGTAGGACCCTGCCAGACTGGCTGTGGAAGAAGGGTTTGAGGAAGCTGCTCCAGTTCTGTGGATTCATTCCGGTTCAGTTCGTCCCATGAGTGATCATGGCCTGATACTACTGTCTCTATTGAGTCCTGGAAAGATAGAAATATTTAAAACATGCCTAAAGATTTCAGACTGTTAATTTACCGTATATGAATCATCGGTAGCCTTCTCCAATTCGTGAATATGTTCCCTAAGCTGATCTATAGTCTCATCTCTTTCCTTCAGTTCCTCTTCAAGCTTCAACAACTTCTGTTGGTACTTCTCCTGCATGTCTTGAAGATGCGTGCTCATTACTTGCTTAATCGCCATTAGAATATCAGTAAAGTACTGTTGTTCTTCATCTAGACCTACAATAAAACAGGAACATACTTACTCCCAGTAAATAAATGAAGTCTGGGAGCTGTCAGACTATGGAAGGTAGAAGTCCACAAACTTACCCTTAAACTTCATCTGATTACTCTTGGAAGAAATAATTTGAACATTACATTTCTCTTGTTTCTCCTGTTGTATCCTCTCCTCTTCCAGACGATTCCTCAACTCGTCAATATTATTATTCCCGGGAGGGTAGCTCTGAGTATGTCCCCCATTGGAGGGAGGCAGCGGAGGTGGAGGTAAGACACTGGTGATATTCGTCACTGTGATATTGGTCAAGTTAGATATATTGTTACCGATTTGTGGTATTTGCGTAATGGTGGTCTTTGGGGGTAACTGTGGGGATAGAGGTTGCGGTGGCCCAACCTCCTGATGATGTGCCAAACTTTTAATCAACGGCGAACTTGGCAACGAAGTGGTTGTCGTGATAACAGGAGTTGTTAAGAAAGGGAAATGGGTATCCACATGTCCCGACATGGGATTAAAGGCGTTCCCACTGCTGGGCGGACTTGGTAATGTGTTCCTATTAAAGGTGACACTCTTGGACAGCTTGGAATGTCTGGCGGCGTAACCCTCAATTGTAGGAGCTCGCATTAGTTTCCTAAACTCCGTAGAGTCTACCTTGTCAGACATTATACTACCTGACCCAGGCGCAGGTGGAACCTCTTCGGAGAGTTTTTTAAGAATACTCTTCAGATTTCTTCTTTCTAATGTCTCATTGCTTTCAGTACTTGAATGAAGAGGTGAGGGTACTAATAATCTCTCCATGGCTTTATGCATTGTACTCCCTTCAGAACGACTTCTGGTCAGGTGATCCCCAGTCTCTTCCTTTTCTGAAATATCCAAGGAGAAGGATCTTGTCTTCATGACTGTTTCCAACTCTTCCAGTTTCTGACGTTCATTTAGAATCTTTAACTTTTTGACGAAAGGCAGACCCCCATATTCTGGACTTAAGTCATCTATTGATTTATAGTGTTTCGTGCGTTGTGTAAATATTAACCTAGGCCTCCCTGGGGCTGGCTTCTCTTCGGTTTTGGAGTTTGACGTTGTTGTTGTTCCTGCAGGTTGAAAGACTTCCTCGTTTTTAGCGTCATCTGGTTTCTTCAGACTTGTCAGGGAGGAACTGGCAGAAATGAGTCTTTCGGATGTATCCCTAACTATTGCAGCCTTCTTTAGCTTCGACCAATGTGCTTCCGACTTTGGGTCATCCTTATCTGTGTCCAGACTCTCACTGGATTGAAGGGAATCCTTTGGGGACTCTTCCACAGAAGGTTCAGGTATGTCCTTAAGAGGCTGGTGATGGCTTTGTAAAACCGGCGCATGGGGGGGATGGTGTTCTTTGGCATCTTTCAACTGCTTAAGTTTCTCCCGAAATGAGACTTTATTAGCTGGTTTAGCTGCAGCTGTAGTGAGTAAATTTTTCGTCGTTACAGTACTAGGTATCGTAGTAGCTGCGGTGGTAATGGTTGTAGTAACAACAGGGTTCGTACTCTTACTAGTTGAGGCTAATTGAGCTTGAGCCTGAGCTTTATCCTCTTTGGCTTTCAGGAGTAGTAACCTTTGTAAGAGAGGTAACCCAGCTCCTATCACTTCAGGTTGTTCTTCAGAGACTTGATGCCCTGAAGACCCACTGCTCCCTGTAGGTGGGGGACTTTTAACACTAGCGGGTGAAGGAGAATGCCCAATGGATGGTGGATGACTGGCCCTCTCTTCATGTTCCTGCTTCTCTTTCAAGAGTCGTAACCGAGAAAGCAAAGGCAACCCAGCACCCAGAGGTGAGGTAACTTTCTCGGAACCATCAACATCCGACTCTTTCTTTTCGTCTTCTTGAGATAATTCATGAGATCTAACACGGGGCATTCTCTTTAGGACTCCTTTGCCCAAAGACTCTCGTGATTCTTTTGAATGTAATGGTTGCATTTCTAAGGATTCCTGACTTCTCCGGTGGGTCCTTGATTTCCTCAGGGCATTTCGCAGACCCTTAGCCTCGTTTTTAATTTTGTCTACCAAACCTTTGCCATCTGCCATCTCCTTCTCTTTTTGGTATTGCCTGGCAGATGCCTTAACTTCCATCAAACGCTTTCTGCCCAAGGCTTGGAGAATTTCTTGAGCCTCGGGATAATCTTTCATTGCTGCCAAGACATCCTCCCGGGATAATGAAAAAAGTTCGGAATAGCCAACTGATCTTACGTCAGCTGTCCGTCTAAAAATAACAGGAAAATTTATAGACCTTCAAGTAGGAAGAACGATATTATATAGAAGAAGGACTTACTTATTTAGGCCATCCAAGTTTAGAATACCAATTTCCCCGAAAAAGTCTCCGGCCTTCATAGTAGTGAGGACTTTACCAGCTTCACTGAGGACCTCTAGTATTCCATCAGCAATGATAAACATCTCTCTGGCGACTTCTCCCTTTCGGCAGATTGAGTCCCCAGGCGTAAAAATGTATGCCTTCATTTTGAGCACCAAGTCCCGGAGGAATTCCGGTTGACATTCTTGAAATATTGTTACTTTCTTTAGGACACTAAGGTTTACATGTAGGGCTAATTCGGTTTTCAGCTTGTCCGGGAGGAGTCCCAGAGCTGTGTTGATGTCTCCTCCACCTTGGATTCGTCCACGAGACCAGGAATAATCATACCATCTTAGGACACGTCTTTTCATGCCCCCAGGTACCTGGAACATATTACCATCAGATTAGACCAACGGAAAAGTGGCTTTTAGTATGCTGGGACATATTTGTCTGATTGGGGAGTCAAATCTAGAATGTCCCCGGGCCTAACTTGAATCTTATAATAAGGGTTCCCAGATATCCCACTTCTGAATATGCCCTTACTGAAAAGCGAGACCTATGGAATGTCCCTCTTTTCAGCCTTTGTAGTTACCCAATTTAGAAATTAGGAGAGGGATCAATGTCCATACCTTATGATGTCTCATATATGTTTTAGCACCATCCAAGAGACGCTCAAACTCTAATCGATTGGCGTTTCTGTTTGTTATCACATTACCTACTTGACCTAAAAAGATCCATTCATAATAAATCCAGGAACAATGATCTTGAACGAGGAACTTACCAACTATTGTCGCAAATATAAATACACCTATCAAATAAGAAACGATTGTGAACACATATCTGGAAAGACAGAACATGTATCAAAACTTCAGAACACTGTCAGAAAGGATTAAAAGGCCATGCCAAATTTGATCCTTTCATAAACAGGGAGAGATAGTTAAAAGGTTCATGACATTTCCGAAAAAAAAAACAATTTGGGTGAACGGCCTTTTAATCCTTTTCCAATTTGACTCTCAGTATTCCGTTCGGAATCAAGCCCGGACTACCTACCCTTCGTTATTGTTGAACTGTAGCAAACGCGATTTGACACCCCGGCGCGGCAAGGACCTCGGGCCGTCCACCGAATTTGTTTTTCTACATTTAGTTTAGAAATATTTGTTCAGACCTCATGTTTGGAATACCCTCAAGTCGAGGTTATGGACTTACTCGGCGTTGGTTTCCGGCGTTGGCAAATCCCCGATTGTGGTCAGAGTCAGGGTGGACCAATACAGGGAACCTAGATACTTTCTCGTGAGTGTTGCGTAGTCGCCTGGACGGTACGGATATACCCAGTCACCCTGAAGGTTGGTCATAGTTAATTTTTGGTTAGTAGGAGGTAAGGAATTGAGGTACCTGAAATCCTTCCGCCTCTGAGAGAAGAAAATAGAAGCAGCCGAACCAATGGGCTAAGATGAGCAGGATGTGGATAAGGTTGACTACCCGCCAGAGATTCGGATATACTGTTCGAGACTCCACCATATAGTAGTAATTTACTGCCCGATATACCTAAAAAATGGAAAAGATTGGTTTTACTGATCTGAGGATCTGAAAATTGAAGATCCCTGATTTCAAATGAGACATAGGCGAGAACGTACCTTAAAAAATCTAGGAAATCTCAACAAAGGCTGTGGCCCCAAATGGATTTGAAGCAGATCGAGGGGACACAGGGCGGCGAGATCGAGGAGGAAGGCACGTGACGTCAGGTAATGCTTGGCCAATTTGCGCGAATCGTAGACCATGAGGCCCTGCTCCAGGTAGCCAGTACGCAGTTGTACGACCACGTCCATGATGAAGCAGAGGTCGCTGAGGCAGTCGCACGCCAGCCAGAATCCACTGAGGAGCGTTTGGAATTCAGGGAAGGACTGACGTACGATGAGCGTCCACAGGTTGTACAGCACCGAAAGGGTGAGGACAAGCAGCCAGTAGAAGTAGAAGTTCTCGTCGGGATTCACCACAGACCGGGGCTGTTTCCGGCGGGCCCGTCGTCGTCGGGTTGTTGTACGCTCTGTTGTTCCACCTTCACTTCCTGTATCTTCGACGGTCTCTTGAGCTTCGGGGATCTGGCGTGTTGAGAATCTTTGCAGGA
Organism: Mimaenictus wilsoni; assembly: GCA_027575185.1. NCBI lineage: Eukaryota > Metazoa > Arthropoda > Insecta > Coleoptera > Staphylinidae > Mimaenictus > Mimaenictus wilsoni. The sequence continues at coordinate 41,080 of JAODAC010035920.1, forward strand.
AGGAGTCTTCTCTTTTCAGGGGTGGTTTCTAAAAAGATAGACTGTTAATTGAGAGATTCTAAATCCAAAGGCAGTGAACGGGGAGTTGCTAAATATGTAGCTAGTTATTGAGGATGACCTGAATCAGTAGCCCGTTAAAGAGGACATCCAAAAAGTTAATGAAGAGGTTCTGAATTAGCAGTAAATTAGGGGAAGTTGTTAATCAGTAGTGAATTGCAGGTGAGGTTTTTAACCCATTAATGGAGGACCTACTAAATTATTATCAAGTCAATGTGGAGGTCCTAAATCGTCCACCTGATTTAGGACCTCAATGAGGACTTCCAAAAAGATAATGCGGAGGTTCTAAATTAATAAACAGTTAATGTGGTGGTTCCAAATCAGTAGCCAGTTCATGGGATCATTGTAAATTCCTAGCCATTTAATAGGGAGTACATATATCAGCAGCCCCTTAATGGGGACATCCAAAAAGGTTAATCAGGATATTGTAAATTTGGCGGGGAGGTTCTATATCAATAACTAGTAAATCGGACATTCTAAATTTTGGAAATTTTGGAAATAATGGAAAGGATCTAAATCAGTAGCCCGCTAATTGGGACATGCAAAAAGTTAGTATGGTGGTTCTAAACATACTGGAGAGGTCGTCAATACTGGTTTAATTGATCAAACTACTTACTTTCTGAATAGCTGAAGAGATTTGAACGGTAGTACGGAGTTTCATCCATCTCTGATTGGATTTGGTCCTGCAACACACGAATAGAGAATCAGGCACGCCATTGGACGGTACATGAATCCAAGTGGAGGAAATTGATCAGAAATCGTAGAAGTGTCAGAGAACGCCAAAAACGCTAAGATACGTTCGTACAATTCATACGCATTCCAATCAGAAACATGACTCAGCTCAATCCTCAATCCTTACAAAGTCAGAAACAGAAAGGAAGACATTCTCGTTATTAAGAGACATTTAAAAGGCGATCAACCAAGTGTTGATAAGATTATCAAAAGAAATCTAATAGTAATAAAAATAACAAATTCCAATTTTGTTTAACCCTGCTCAAGTAAATATGGTCTGGTCATCAGGCATCAATGACCCAGATGAACTCAGCAACTAGTTGAAGTCGAACAGTCTTACAAAAAATGCCAGAAGTACTGACCTCAAGGACTAATGATAATTCCCAAGGTTGTTCAGTAAAGGTGTTCAGAAGGTGTGAGTACGTATGTGGAAGAGCATCACAATGCAATCGGTTTACAGTAAACAGAGATTAAACACACCAACAACATGAGCATGAGCAAATCGGTCTCAAGGACAAAAATAACAAGAGCACAGGTAGTATAATTGACCGCCGGCTGCCACGTGGCTGGCTGAGCCTGGTTGAGCAGGAAGAGGAGGAGGAGTGCGAACAGCATTTGGCAACCTCTTGATCTTCCGTAGCGTGTGATAATAGGCCATTACGGCGCGCAGGTTCCGCCACGATTGGGTCGCCGGGTTTTTGGCTCCGCCTCCTTCATGGCTGGCGCCGCCTCCGAGGGCGTGCGCGCGATCGTCATCGTCCTGTTCGTCGTCCGCATCGTGCCTGAAATAAGGTGCGGCGTCACACGGCATACGCAAACACAAAATGGCGCTAATTGTTTTGTACAACAGGATAAGGGATACACAAGGGAAGATCTGACGATTGACACAAACTATTCTTACGTTCACTAAATGCGATTCTACGTTATAGACGGGGTTTGTATTTACAAATGGGCGTGGCTAAATATCTCATAACTACGATAAGCGAGATTAAGGGAGGAGCTATTTAAAATTAGGGGAGGAGTTATTTCTAAATTTGGGGAGGAGCTATATTTAAATTAGGGGAGGAGCTTTAATATTTCCAGGAGGAATTACAAAAAAGGAGAGAAGTTATGTCGACATCCAACCCTACTAAAATATGTATTGTGAATGGCTTATACTTAAAAAAACGAGCGCAGTTGATAGAAAACAAGACGCAGTTATGTCAGTATATCTAGATGAGCTCTATAATAGTAAAAATTAGTCACATGATAAATAGCTGAGACTTTTCGTGTTTTGCATTTTTTTGGGTTAGTTGTTATAAACGTAGCGCTCAGCATAGAAAGAAGGCGTGGTTAAGAGAGGGGGTACTCACTCGACACACCGTTGGCTGGGACTCTTGCAGTCGCTCAGCTCATCGTTGTTCGCATTGGACGAATCCTCATCCTCCTCCTCGCGACTGGTGTTCTGTGAGCGTGGCGAGTGTAGAGGCGTGGCGGCGTCGTCGGAGCTATTTCCATCAGCACCACCTAATCCGCCACCACCGCTGGCGCCTGCGCTACCCGCGCAGCTCGTGCTGGTGTCATTGCGCGAGTCACCTTCACTGGGCGGATCGATCTGCAAAACAAAATGGGAGGAGTTACTAAACGCCCTCTTATTGGTTGTTCCCTAGTAAATCCTGATTGATTGATTATAATCAAATAAGAGACAAGCTGTAAAATATCATACACACTTATATTATTGTATGTATAGATAAATAAGGCATATACAGGGTGTTGCAAATCAAAAAAAAATATCGTTTTTATCATTGAATGTTTTCCAGAGAGAATTCCAGAGAGCAATGCATGTTTAAAAATAATGAGCAGAATTGATGGTGACGTGTTGACTCGTGTAGGTACATGTATGCGTGCAATGAGTGGGGATCAAGGACACGGGACTCTCATAATGGAACACATCTTGAATAATTAATAGGACAGCCTCCGAGGCGAACAGGTAGGCGACTTTTACTCAACGACTACATGCAATCAGTCGTGCACGCCTGCGTTGGCCGACAGGACTATTCCGGGACGGAACGACCCACATCGACCCGTCAATTAACCTAACCCCACCGCAACGGCTTACGGAATACGGCACGCGTCGATCGATATACGAAAATAAACATGATATCGAAAATGGATTACATCAGCAGCGCTGGTGATATTTCTTGAGATTTTATAGCCATTCCACTGGGATTATTCTAAAATCCAATCGTTGATGAGTATAGCAAATATTGAAATGAGGAGCTTACATGGGATTACGTGATTGGAGGGCGTAATTATCTTGTAATCAGTCAGTGATAATTAAATTATCGTTAATTGGATATTAGTTCGGTAAAGTTTTATTTGGCTGGGTTCTTATGGGATTTGATAATGTCGGATTTGGAAGGAAATATTAATAATGTGTTATTTTTGGATTCTTGGGACCATCCAGAGTAAATACAAGTTTTAAACTTTTCAACGAATTGTGAGGTACCATATGCCTAGATATATGATATGAAATGGTGAGGATAAGGTTAAATAAGGACTGTCACAGAATAATATAATGAAAATATATGGGGTACCACCAGGTAAATTGATGGTAAGCGATCAGACTTTGGTATTCCAGGATGACCATCCTCATCCTGGAATAACAAAGGAGGTTTTCCGGACATCAAGATCGAAGGACCATAAAGGAAGAAGGGTGAAACCAGAATAATCAGAGGAGAATATAATGAAAATAGGAAGGATACCATCAACTAAGTTGAAGGTAGAGGCTCATAGCAAGTCATGATTTGATTATCTCGATTTTGAGTTGAAGTATTAAAATACTGCGTTAGTTTGAGAGGAAAAGTGAAATAAAGTAAGTCAATGGAAAATAGAATAGACATAAATGGGGAATGGTACTCCCAGGTAAATTGATGGTAGCGAATCAGAGAAGTTGTTCATCTTAGAATACAATGGAAGGATGATCAGACATCAATGCGATCAAAAGTAAATACAACCATTGAACAGTAGAATGGAAATAAATAGGGTATGGTACCCGCAGGTAAATTGATGGTAGGGTATCAGAGAAGGTGATCATCTTGAAATACAAAAGAACGATGACTAGACATCAAGATCGAAGGACCATAAAGAAAGAAGGAAGTAAGCAGAACATGAAATAACATGTGACGATGGGGAATAGAATAGAAATAAATGGGGTACAGATCCACCAGGTAAAATGTTGGTAGATAATCAGAGAAGTTGGTCATCTTAGTATACAAAGGAAGAATGACCTCCCCAGGGCAAAGGATCATAGCATGTCATCTTTGAAAGCTAAGCAAAGTTGAGGACACACCAATATCGAAGGACCATAAATAAAATAAATTGCGGACCACTAAGTATTTTGATGGTAAAGAATCAGGTGGTGGTTGGTATGGAAACATGGAATACTAAGCAAAACGGAAAAAAATTCTTATAATATTGAACTTACAAAACATCAACTTACAATACACCAAGTTCTAAAATACTCAAGAATAAAATTTGATCTCCTTCCATAGAGACCATATAGAAATGGGTACATTCTCAGGGTATCACCACATAGAGAAGAAATCAGGTTGCACATTCAAGGACAAACCGTCAGACTGAAGCCGAACATGTTGGCGACCATCGCCGGTGGCGTACTGGGCATACGACGCACACGTCTATGAGGAGGTGCTGATTGCTGCCTCAAATTAGGGTGCTGTTGGTGTTGGTGATTGTGAAGATGATGTTGATGGTGTGCCGCCGCCATTTCCTTACTTCCTCCTTACTCCGAAATGAACGTCCGTTTCACCGTTACAGTTACAGCACAGTTACACCGTTACAGTTTTATCGAAAAGGTCCTTGGTGGAAGACTCGACTCGAAACTGGGTCGACGACCACTCAAAAGCGAATAAAGTCGGAAAAGGTTGACGCCGACGCTTGGGTTACTCGTTAGCTGAATCCTTATTATACACGTACTGGATTCGGCTGACAATTCAAAATCGACCACTTTTATTCATAGCGACTGGCTGCATATGCAAATTGATAATAAGCGATAGAAACGATGGATAGGGCCGAGAAGCGAATGAAAGAAGAAAGGTGTGAAAGATAGATGAGATGACGACTATGAGAATAGAATTGAGTGGGTTTTATGATGATACAATTTATTAAAATAGAAAAATTGTTATGAAGGTTATATAAAAATATGGAGTTCTGGCATAAAGTAAGTCAACACTATAATTTTTATAGACTAATCATGATTTATTCTTATGATTTTTATGGTAATTATTCCTTTAATGCTTTAAAAGTTATTTGTTCTTCCTGAGAATGAACTAACTTTATGAGAGGTTTAAACTTTGGTACTGAAATAAATTTGATAAATGATAAAATATAACGAGAGCAATATTCTTCACATCAAGGAAGGGCTCATAGTTACGTCAGGATAAGTTATGGAACCTTGGCCTCGTAAGAAAACATTGCTTTATTTATATCTAATCAAGTTTGAAATTATAGAAAGTCCCAGGAAATAACAGGACTGTAGAGATCAAGCTAGGTTTTCTTTAGGAATCTAAGAAATATTAGTTTTGCTGTATAGTAGACTAAAGAAATTCAAAATTCCAATGGGTAAGATCAAATTTAAAACTTGGGATAGGTGTTTAGTAGTGTCTTAGCACTAAGTGTTTTGGCTCTCTATGCATTTTCTAACTAGACTAACTCAGGTATTTCTAGTCGTTCCAGCAGTCTTTCTGGCTTAGGTTCAATTTTCCAATACGTCTAGAGTCGGACAGGTTATTTATAGACACGTCAGGATCATTTATGAAACCTTGACCTCTAGGGTCTGTACGTTAAATTTATATCTCACCTAGTTTGAAGTTGTAAAAAGTTCCAGGAAATTCCACGACTGTGGGGATCAGAAATCTAAGAAATATTACTATTTCTGTATAGTACACTAAAGAATTTCAAAATTCTAATGAGGAGTGGGTTAAGATCCACTTTAATACGTGGAATAGGTCTTAGAAAAGCAATAAGCAGTATGGTTCTCTATGAATTTTCTAAAAGGATTAACCCAGGCATTTCTAGTCGTTCCAGCAACTTTACCGGCTCAGGATCAATTGTTCCCAAACGTCTAGAGTCGGGCTGGTTATTCCTTGACACGACAGGATCAATTAGGAAACCTTGGCCTCTATGGTCTCTACTTTTTATTTATATCTAACCAAGTTTGCAATTATAGAAAGTCCCAGGAAATAACAGGACTCTGGGGATCAAGCTAGGTTTTCTTTAGGAATCTAAGAAATATTGGTTTTGCTGTATAGTAGACTAAAGAAATTCAAAATTCCAATGGGGAAGATCAAATTTAAAACTCGGAATAGGTGTTTAGTGTCTTAGCAATAAGCGTTTTGGCTCTCGATGCATTTTCTAACAGGACTAACTCAGGTATTTCTAGTCGTTTCAGCAGTCTTTCTGGCTCAGGATCAATTTTCCTATACGTCTAGATTCGGACAGGTTATTTATAGACACGTCAGGATCATTTATGAAACCTGGACCTCTATGGTCTTTACGTTTAATTTATATCTCACCTAGTTTGAAGTTGTAAAAAGTTCCAGGAAATTCCAGGACCGTGGGGATCAAGCTAGGTTTTCTTCAGAAATCTAAGAAATATTACTATTTCTGTTTAGTACACTAAAGAATTTCAAAATTCTAATGAGGAGTGGGTTAAGATCCACTTTAATACGTGGAATAGGTCTTAGAAAAGCAATAAGCAGTATGGTTCTCTATGAATTTTCTAAAAGGATTAACCCAGGCATTTCTAGTCGTTCCAGCAACTTTACCGGCTCAGGATCAATTGTTCCCAAACGTCTAGAGTCGGGCTGGTTATTCCTTGACACGACAGGATCAATTAGGAAACCTTGGCCTCTATGGTCTCTACTTTTTATTTATATCTAACCAAGTTTGCAATTATAGAAAGTCCCAGGAAATAACAGGACTCTGGGGATCAAGTTAGGTTTTCTCCAGGAATCTAAGGAATAGTACTATAGCTGTATAGTAGACTAAAGAACTTCAAAGTTCTATTGAGGAGAGGGTGCAGATCAATTTTAAAACTTGTGATAGGTGTTTAAAGTCTTAGTAAAGCAATAAGATGTATGTGTGGCTCTCTTTGAATTTTGTACTATCGGGGATGGTTCTATCCCGATAGTCATAGTCGCTCCTTGGAACTTTCCAAACTCAGGATCTATTGTTCTTATATGTCAAGATTCTCATAGGTCATTCATAGTCATCTCAAGAAAAATCATTGGGCCTTCATTTCGTTACTTTATATCGCTTTATCTGTATCTATCTTAGTTTGTAGTTATAGAATTTCAAAGGCAATCACAGGACAGTGAGAACCAGGCTAAGAGCTCTCCCTTGATTTGAATATTATTGCTCTTTTTATATACTATATTTGAAACTTTAACCTGGGACCTTCTATAGCTTTAAACTAGGTTCGATATATTTAAAACAATGTATTCTAACGAGGCGACGACTTAATGATTGTTCCTGAGGGTACCATGATTACCCTGACAGGCTCTAAACCTATAGGAACAGTTCCTGTGCCGAATGATACTGTACCGAGAAAATTGCAAATTTACAAATGCCAAAGGATTCTATTATGACTCAATTGAACCTGAATCTGAAAAAGGTGCAAGCAGCGACTATGAATATAATGGATAGTTCTATGACTAAATTCATAGAGGCAGAACATTATTTGCCTTCCCATAACACTAAACTGCAGTTCAATGTTTAAAATTAATCTACACCAAGTCCTCATTAATATTTTGATTCCTTCATAGGTCTTAAGTCCTAGCAAGTTTCCACACATCACTGAGACAACCTAGTCTGATTTCCAGGTATTACCTGCGATCTTCTGTAGATTTGAATTATGTCAGATAAGGATAAAACAATATATTCTACCGAGATATAGGCCTAATAATATTTTCTGGGGGACTATGAAGATCCAGTCAGGCTCTAGACTTATGGGAACAAATGATCCAGAATCTGGAAAGTTCATCAATCATGCTCTTATCAACCAATTCTGTCGCTCCATGACTTCCTCCTCTTAAACATCTGTTTCAAGTTTTAAAATTCACGCCTCTGTTTGTTAATAACTTCTAATCTTCTTTTCTACGTAATTTTTGAGATTTAATTATGTAGTATTCTTGTCCACGATATTAAATATTTATTATTTTGCACGCTACGAAAGATTGTAACAACTGAAAGATTGCGATGGCTCTCACAAAGTTTTCCAGTTGATTCTGTTTTGTTACGACTTTATAATTCCTGAGGGTCAAATAGATTTCCTATCAACTTTTCTTTAAGGCTTATTGATTCCTTGGGGAGTTGTGAGAGTTTAACCTTTGTTCTTAAAATATATCCAATCTCATCAAATTTTTAACGAAATATGTTTTTGATCAATATAGTACCTTTTTTTTGACAATGACCGTTTCCAGAAAGTATTTACCAAAACTAAACTAAACGAATACCTTTGCAATTAAAGCAATATGAAAAAAATATTAATATTAGTTTACTATTTTCTTCTAGTTTATTATAAAATGGGTTTATAGATTTTATGAGCAAAGTACGTCCAAATTAAATTAATTTTTGTTGCTTGCTTTGTTTATGATTTTATGAAGTTGATACATTATTATATTCAGGAATATATACGTGTGGAATTTGATACTAAGATATTAAAAAGTTTAAATTGTTTTTCTTGGAAACTTTGGAAACTTCATTTCATTTTTATTTGAATATCAATATCCCACGAACAAAGCAGTTTTAATTACCTTGATTTTTATTAAGAATCGTTTGACCTGGGCTCCTGTTATGTTAAGCAGTTAGAGCAGAACAATATATCACTTTGGTCACAGTTCACAAGAGGATTGCTCCCTAACTGGCCGCCTATAATCAATATCCTATAACTTAACGAAATATTTTTTTGATTAATATAGTACTTTTTTTTAACAATGAGTGTTTCCAGAAACTACTTACCAAAACTAAACTAAACGAATACCTTTACAATTAAAGCAATAAGAAAAAATATTAATATTAGTTTACTATTTTCTTCTAGTTTATTATAAAATGGGCTTATAGATTTTATGAGCAAAGTACGTCCAAATTAAATTAATTTTTGTTGCTTGCTTTGTTTATGATTTTATGAAGTT